>CAUYPK010020886.1:0-50246 GCA_963574355.1 Loris lydekkerianus | reverse complement strand
GTTTCATAGTAGGGCTGAGTACATTGGATACTTTTTCTTCCATTCTTGAGATACTTTGCTAAGAAGAATATGTTCCAGCTCCATCCATGTAAACATGAAAGAGGTAAAGTCTCCATCTTTAAGGCTGCATAATATTCCATGGTTACATATACCAAATTTATTAATCCATTTGTGGGTCAGTGGGCACTTGGGCTTCTTCTATGATTTAGCAATTATGAAATGGACTACAATAAACATTCTAGTACAAATATCTTTGTTATAATATGATTTTTTGGTCTTCTGGGTATATGCCTAGTAGAGGTACTGTAGGATCAAATGGCAGATCTATTTTTAGATCCCTAAGTGTTCTCCAAACATCTTTCCAAAAGGAACTTATTAGTTTGCATTCCCACCAGCAGTGTAGAAGTGATCCCTTTTCTCCATGTCCACGACAACATCTCTGGTTTTGGGATTTTGTGATATGGGCTAATCTTACTGGAGTTAGATGATATCTCAAAGTAGTTTTGATTTGCATTTCTCTGATGATTAAAGATGATAAGCATTTTTTCATATGTCTGTAGGCCATGCGCTTGTCTTCTTCAGAGAAGTTTCTCTTCAAGTCCCTTGCCCACCCTGAGATGGGATCACTTGTTCTTTTCTTGCTAATACATTTGAGTTCTCTGTGGATTCTGGTTATTAAACCTTTGTCGGAGACATATCTGCAAATATTTTCTCCCAGTCTGAGGGCTGCCTTGCTTGCTTTACTTACTGTGTTCTTGGCTGTGCAGAAGTTTTTTAGTTTGATCCGGTCCCAGTAATGTATTTTTAGTGTTGCTTCAATTGCCAGAGGGCTGGGGGGAGGAGTCCTTCTCATAAAATATTCGCCCAGGCCAATTTCTTTAAGTGTTTTCCCTGTACTTTCTTCTAGTATTTTTATAGTTTCATGTCTTAAGTTTAAATCTTTAATCCAGTGAGAGAGTATCTTAGTTAATGGTGAAAGTTGTGGGTCCAGTTTCAGTCTTCTTCAGGTCGCCAGCCAGTTCACCCAGCACCATTTGTTAAATAGGGAATCTTTTCCCCATTGAATGTTTTTAATTGTGTTGTCAAAGATCAAATAACAGTAAGTGGCTGGATTCATCTCTCGGTTCTCTATTCTGTTCCATACATCTACTTCTCTGTTTTTGTGCCAGTACCATGCTGTTTTGATCACTATCGATTTATAGTATAGTCTGAGGTCTGGTAGCGTGATTCCTCCTGCTTTGTGATTCCGTATAAAAAGAAGTATTTTTTCGAGATCTTTAAAAAGACAGTGGAACTTTAATAGGGATTGCATTAAAATTGTATGTTGCTTTGGGTAATATGGACATTTTAACAATGTTGATTCTTCCCACCCATGAGCATGGTATGTTTTTACATTTGTTAACATCTTCAGCTATTTTTCTCAGAGTTTCATAGTTCTCTTTATAGAGATCTTCCACGTCCTTTGTTCATCTTCTTTGGCACTACTGTGAACGAAATAGAGTCCTTAACTGTTTTTTCAGCATGACTCTTGTTGGTATATATCAGGGGTCCTCAAACTACGACCCACGGGCCACATGCGCCCTGCCGAGGACATTGATCCGGCCCTCCGGGTGTTTTTGCCACCGCTGCCTGTCCTGCTATAGTGCGCGTGTGTGGAATGTGTGCGGCACTCCCCAACTCCCCTCCTCTGTCTCTCGACTCCTCCTCTCAGTCTCGGGACTAACTGATGCACACTTGCATCACTTGTTACGACTAGCAGTGACAAATATGGAACCAGACATTGAACATCTCATTAGCCAAAAGCAGGCCCATAGTTACCATCGAAATACTGTTAAGTTTGTGGATGCAACTTTAGTTGTTCTTCATTATAAATATTGTATTTGTTCCCATTTTGTTTTTTTACTTCAAAATAAGATATGTGCAATGTGCATAGAAATTTGTTCATGGTTTTTTTTTTTGTTTTTTTTTTTAATTAGTCTGGCCCTCCAACTGTCTGAGGGACAGTGAACTGGCCCCCTGTTTAAAAAGTTTGAGGACCCCTGGTATATATAAAGGTCACAGATTTATGAGTGTTGATTTTGTAACCTGAGATGCTGCTGTATTCCTTGATCACTTCTAAGAGTTTTCGAGATACACAATCATATCATCTGCGAAGAGTGAAAGTTTGGTATCTTCTGACCCTATGTGGATACCCTTGATCACTTTTTCCTGCCTAATTGTGATGGCTAAGACTTCCACTACAATGTTAAAAGCAGTGGAGACAATGGGTAACCTTGCCTGTTCCTGATCTGAGTGGAAATATTTCAATTTAACTCCATTCAATATGATACTGGCTGTGGGTTTGTTGTAGATGGCCTCTATCAGTTTAAGAAATGTCCTTTCTATACCCATTTTCTTAAGTGTTCTGATCATTAAAGGATGCTGGATATTATCAAAAGCTTTTTCTGCATCAATTGAAGGAATCATATGGTCTTTGTTTTTTAATTTGTTTATGTGATGAATTATATTTATAGATTTATGCATATTGAACCAGCCTTGAGACCCTGGGATAAAACCCACTTGGTCATGGTGTATAATTTGTTTGATGTGTTGCTGGATTCTGTTTGCTAGGATCTTGTTGAATATTTTTGCATCAGTATTCATGACCTGTGTTATCATTGTCATCATCATCATCCATTTTTATCAAGATCTTTGGTGTCTTCACCCAATTCATCACCATCTTCATCAGAATCAAGTTCTGGTCCAATATAATTCCCAAACTCATCGTACAAGTCAGTATTCATGATGCTCCCATTAGGTCAACCAGAAACGCCAAAGCCGCCCCCCCACCCCCCTTTTTTTTGAGACAGCGTCTCACTATGTTACTGTAGGTGGAGTGCGGTGACATCACAGCTCACAGCAACCTTGAACTCTTGGGCTTACGTGATTCTCTTGTCTCAGCCTCCCTAGTAGCAGGGACTACAGGCACCCACCCTAGCACTCGGCTATTTTTTGGTTATAGTTGTCATTGTTGTTTAACAGGCCCAGGCTGAATTTGAACCTGCCAGCTCCAGTGTATGTGGCTGGCGCCCTAGCTGCTAAGCTACAGGCATCTAGCCTTGATCGCCATCTTTATAGCTTTTAGAATACATCTGTAAAACAATAGCAAGATTATTGCAAAAGTAGAGGCAATATTTAGAGGACATGCTGTTAGTGAGTTTGAAATACTCCGTGGCTGGGATTACCAGGGACTCTGTATGCATGGACGGTGGGGCCTGTCCTGTTTACCTGCAGGAGCCACTGCCAGGAGCTGGAGCCACACTGAGGCTCTTGGAGGCAAGGGTCTGGAATGAGAAATTATAATTTTTTTTTCTATTGTTCCTTCAACTTTTGGGGGTGGGGGTACCTATTAGAGACCAAGGTTAGACATTTAAAACACTGTAAATAGTTGTTAGGGAAATCTTTTTTTTTTTTTTTTATCTTAAACTTCTGGAGTAATTATTTTGTTACAGTAATAAACAATGATGTATATAGTAAAATTCTTTGAAATCCGTTTTATCCTTTCTTCCTGTTTCCCTCTTTCGCCTACTTGATTAATTCCTTGGATTGTTTTCTTTTTAAATTTCTAAAGTTTGAAGATTTCCCTTGACAAGTTCAGACCATAAAGGATATAATTTTAGAAAACAAAGGGCCCTCCGGAATCACTTGCCAAACATTTCGTTGTGGTTCTTCCTCATACATTTTGAAGATGAAGCCATGATGTTGGGGTCATTTGTTAGAATATCTTCTCTCTGTTCTACTTTTTTCCCCTAGTGTCACCTCATTTCTACTGTGACTTCCTTTGATAGAGAGGATCATTAAATGGATTAATTGCCTTTTAGTTGCTGGGTATGGTGTCAGGTGTGTTATGCACATCATCATCTCGTTGAAGCTCAACATGACTTTTGGAGAAGATAGTATTATCTCTTACTTATGGATGAAGAAACTGTGAATCTTTAGAGGACAAGTGGTTTATCCTCAGGAGCACAGCAATGAGCAGTGTAGATAAGAACCATATAGGTTGGTCTCCTTGTTGGGAGCCGCACATGGGGATACGTTCTGGAGTGATCTTGAGGAAAGCCTTGGCATTACTTTCCTCCACGTATGGAGGCATGAATTAGTTTGTAGTCTTTGCTTCTCACCCTCTTAAAAGACTAAAAGAATGAAATTCCATGTGGGAGTCTTGGTGGGAGATTAGAGGTGTGGTGAGAACCCAAATAAGAGGCTGGAGGGTCCTGCGGGGTAGCCTAGGTGGAAGTGGGAGGGGCCCTGTGAGTAGGGGGCGTGGACACCAGGTTGGTCCCCAGAAGGAGCTGGTACCAGGGTGTGTATGTGTGTGTATGCATATACATGTATAAGCACGTGCAGTTTTAACACGTCCCTCCCCCATGGGTCTCATCTTATGTTATGTTCTCAGTAGCCTCTAGCCAGTTATGTTATTCATTTTTTTTTTGCAGTTTTTGGCAGGGGCTGGGTTTGAACCCTCCACCTCTGGCATATGGGGCCGGCGCCCTACTCCTTTGAGCCACAGGCTCCGCCCTCAGTTATGTAATTCTTTATAGTTGCTCCCTTTCTGTCTTCTGCCTGAGCTTCTGCTCCCTAAGAAAATGGACCCTGCCTTTGTGTCATGGTACCCTGACCAATGCCTTCAGCTCTATCAGCTCTTTACAGGTGATATTAAGTGAACTGCTTCAAAATCAGGCCCAATGCTCATCCTTTCCTTAGCCCAAGGAAGTTTGAATGGTTTGTGACCCACTGAGGTCTGAATTCTGGCCTGATGGTGGTGGTGAGGGTTAAGGATGAGTTCTGTGGCAACAGGAGAGGCTGTGGCCCTGAGAGTCGCAGCAGCTGCCTGCCCTGCCCCTGGCCTGCTGGTCTCTCTTCCTTTCTCCCTCTCCCTCTGTCCCTCCTCCTCTAAGGCCCAGAGGAGCTGAGCAGGAGCCAGGTCCAAAGTAGAGGAGGAGCCCTCACTGAGGGGAGAATGGGGCACCCCATGTAGTGGGGGCAGACACACAGGACCAATGTGTCCC
This sequence comes from Loris lydekkerianus, assembly GCA_963574355.1. Taxonomy (NCBI): domain Eukaryota; kingdom Metazoa; phylum Chordata; class Mammalia; order Primates; family Lorisidae; genus Loris; species Loris lydekkerianus. The sequence continues at coordinate 45,198 of CAUYPK010020886.1, read as the reverse complement.
TGCTCCAGGGGGGCCCCAGGGAATTGGCTAGACCCATAGTGAAACAAACTGAGGCTGCTTCCAAGAGACGTTTCCTGGGAAACCTTCATATTTGCTGGGTACAAGGGCAATTTGATAAAAAATGTCCACTTTAGAGGCTCCTCTCTATAAAGCAACAAGTACTTTTTGGTGAGAGGTGAGTGGCCAGTTTCTACCATGAACCCAGGAACAGTGGCCTCACCGGCCTGGCGCTCGCAGCTGGGGAGCCCCTCCCCTCATCTAAGGCGGAGTCCTCTGCCTGCCCCTCACTGTGCCACACTAGCTTCACCCTCCAAGCCAGGCCTTCTCCCCACCCTACCCCGGTGCAAGGTGGGGGGCTGGGCTGCTCTGCTTCAAGGGCGAAGGTGGCAGGGAGTGGAACCCTGAACTTCTGTATCCTCCTAGGCATCTTTCCATGTGCAAAGACGTGACTCAAGGAAAGTGGCTTTCTCAAAAGTCCCATATCCCTCCTTGCATGAGTCAGTGGCCAGTTCTTTGCTTTGTTCTATTTTGATCTTCCATTTCCACCTCTGCCATAAGGCATTTGACACAAAATGCTTCTTTCAGACCAAGGAAAGTAACATCAGACAGTGGGAAACAAATAGCTATGTGCAGGTCTTTTTAGATGAAATTTATATCATTTCACAGTTTGACAAGTACCTATCTGTGAGTGCACTGACTGAATGTTTTAGAGCTTAGTGTCCAGAGATCTGGTTATTTAGTATATTTTTTACCATCATTATAATGAGAGCTAACATTTGTTGAACTGTTTCTGTGCCAAGCACATGGTTATCTCATTTAATCCTCATGGCAATACTGTGAAGCAGATAGGACATCGCTCCCATTTTATAGATGAGAAAACTGAAGCTCAGAGTCGTGAGGTATCTTGGCCCAAGATCACAAAGCTGGGAAGTTGAAACAAGGCACATGGACCCAGGTTTTTCAACCAAACAAGGCCTCCCCTTTGAAAAAGCAATAATATGTTCCTCACTGATGTGTGGTACTGGCCTAGAGCAGGGTCGATAAGCTGAGGAGGTGGAGACGTGAGAGCCCACGTCTACCAGTTAATCCACAATGGCATGTTCTCAAAGCATAGACTGATGGGCCTTGGGGATGACTTAGTCTGACCAGCTAAGTTATAGGGGAGGAGGCTGAGACCCAGAGGGGAAGACAGCTGCACGAACACAGGAACTTCACAAGGTGGTGATGCCAGGTGCAGCCCAGCGAACAATAGGAGTTCTTTTTACTGAAGGACTTACTGGTTCCCATCTGTATCTACACCCCACGCCCACCCCAAGAGGGACCCTCTTTACTTCTTTGAGATGCTTGACTTAGATCATCATCATCACCCCTCCCCAACCCTTAGGGTCCCATCCCCTGAAGACTGTTACCTGGTTTCTTAGGTTCCAAAAACTATAGGGTTTTTTTTTTTTTATCTGAGAGAAAGAGAGAGAGAGACAGACAGACAGACAGACACTCTCTCTCTGCTGCCCGGGCTAGAGTGCTGTGGCCTCAGCTTAGCTCACAGCAACCTCAAACTCCTGGGTTCAAGCAATTGTCCTGCTTCAGCCTCCCGAGTAGCCAGGACTACAGGTGCCCACCACCACGCTGAGTTAATTTTTCTATTTAGTGGAGGTGTCCTTCTTTGCTTAGGCTGGTCTCAAACACCTGATCCTTCTGCCTCCTCAGGCTACCAGAGTGCTGGGATTATAGGCCTGAGCCACCATGCCCGGCCCTACAGGGGCTTCAAGTGTGAACTGTGTGTATTGGTTTAGGAGATGTAGAGCACGGGGGTGAACTGTGGACTATGTTTGTGTAAATAGGTCTTACTGAAGCACAGCCCTGTTCGTTTGTTTGTTTGTATCCATGGTTCCTACTGTGCTGTAATAGCAGAGTTGAGTGTTGCAAGAGATCTTATGACCCACAAAGACTAAAATATTTACTCTGACCCTTTAAATATTTACTCTGATCCCTGCTCTGGAAGACCCGGTTGATGTTAAATCTCTAAGGCCATCCATCCCAGATCTACCATTACCTTCGTGAGCTTTTGCTATAAAGGCTGGGGCCAGTGCATGTACACCAGAGGGAAGAAAGGTGTGGCTTATATCCAGGAATTTCTTTCAAGTATAGTCACATGTCGCTTCATGGTGGGGATATGTTCTGAGAAATGGGTTGTTAGGCGATTTTGTCATTGTACAAACATCATAGAGTTAGTACTTATACAAACCTACACGTCCATACAGTGGGTGCCGAAAAAGTGGATACACAGCCTAAGAAAGGAAAAAACTGTATTAAAATACTCTATATTAATAACGAGTGCCATCTTGTATTTGTATCTTGTACCTCTTAGTGACTTAAGTATTATAATTTTAATACAGTTTTTTTTTTTTTTTTCTCTTTTAAAATGTGTATACATTTTTGGTACTCTGTGTGTGTTCACATGGAAAACTGTATTATAGAGTATCAGCCGTTTTCCCTCCTTGATTTGCAGTGCCGGTACCAAGTACCTTATCTCAGGTTTCTTTTCTTTTTTTTTTTTTTTTTTTGGCCAGGGCTGGGTTTGAACCCACCACCTCCAGTATGTGGGGCCAGTGCCCTACTCCTTTGAGCCATAGGCACCACCTATTTCAGGTTTCTGTACGTGCTACCTTATCATCTTAAGGGACCCCGTTCACTTACAGTTTTTATGTGCAACACAACTGTACCCTAATCAGTAGATATTAACAGATAGACAGTTTCAAGTTTATATATTCAAAAGGGCTGGACTTTCCCCTTCTCCCTATCTTCGACCTACTTAGTTGCTCAAAGCAAACCTTTATTTTTCTCTTTCTTTTACCTACCACCTCTAATCCACGGCGCGGTCCAACTGCTTCTCCAGAGTCCACTCTGAAGCTCTCCTCCTTTCTCCGTGCCCGCTGCTGCCACCTGAGCCAACACTCCCTGGGCATCGCAGGCCTGGGCTGTGGCATCACCACCAAGCACATCCCCGCAGGTGCTCTTCCCACTTGCAGCTCATTTACCCTTCACACAGCAAGCTATTTCCTTTCTTCACTCACTTTATTTTCTCCCTAGCAGGCATCACAGTCTGTCATGATCGTATTTATTTATTTCTTTACCTCCTGACTGTCTTTTTTCCCTCTCCAGCAGCCAAGCTTCATAAGGGCAGTCTCCTTTGCATGTTGCCTGGTATTCATTCACAGGTCCTTCCCATGGTAGGATGTGTGAACGAATGAATGGGCAAACGAATGAAGGAATGAACAAAGGTGGGTAGTATTAGACACATCCTCAGAAGTGTTACGTCAAAAAGTTCAAAGGCTGTCATCTCAGGTTCTCCCAGAACACATACCTGTTTTATATGAACACCTGTTCCGTTTTGATGTGGTTCCTCAAGCACTGCCCCGAGAAGTCACCTTGACTGTGCATGTCTGTCATTATTGCTCGAAAAGGGCTTTATCCCCCCAGAAGTGAGGAGCAGGGGGGTTGAGAAAGCTGGATGTCATTGTTCTAGATCCCTGTTTACTAAACTCTGTTGACCTGGCCTCCCAGTAGGAAGTGTGTGTTATCTGTCATCAGTTACCCACCTATGTGCACATTTACTTACAGATAAATTCCATAATGCATTACTTTACTACAGACATTTTCTATTCTAGTCTGTTCTATTTGGTTCTGTTCCATTAAAACAATGCCGATTGTGATCAGTTTTATTGATTTCCTGACCCATTAATGAATCATAATTTCAATAACAGTGTTCAAAAATATGGTGCTTTTCATCAGAAATTCAAAACCTAGTGAAGGGACCCAAACACAAAGAGTCCCATAAGGCAGGCTGGTGAGTCAAGAGTGCAGGTCTACAGTGCAATGGAAATTCGGCACAGATCCACCAGTCTGTAGAGACAGTCCCTGCATCTAGACCTTTCCAGTGGTCCAGGCAGGAGAAATGTTATCTTTAGATGTTCGATTTAATTTAGTTTTTTTTTTTTTTTTCCTTTTTACCAATTTTCACTGAGCAGTTCTTCCTATAATATAGGATCTTGTTTGTTTTTCCTCTTGTGAATTGCTGTCTTTTTATTGCTAACAGGGAGTTATTATTCTCCAGGTGGTTTTTAATTTAAAAACAAACAAACTTGGTCTCATCCATATCTTTTTACTTATCTTCCCACTCAGTTTTTTGCATTAGTTTTCTCTGGTGGCGTGGGGGTGTAAATATATATACAAATACACACAGAGAAATGTGTCTATAAATGAAGATCTTCCTTTCCTTATTATTTTGAATTCCTTAATACTTCACGGTCCATGGCCCTCACAGCTACTTCCATTATAAAAAATAAAGCACTCCATGTTCTTGTCTTCAGATGAGGTGCAGATATTTCTATGGAAGCTCTGACTGTTAAACTTAGTACACCACTGTAATCAAATTACATCCTTCCTTCCCCTGTTATGGACATTAAATGTAATTTTTCCTGGCCTAAGAAATTTGAGCATTCTACCCACTGAATATTTCCATTTTAAAAGTTTTCAAGTAAACCATTTTACCTATTTTGACTGGTTACGTGAAACCGAGGCAGCTGCTTGAAGATGAGGTGCAGTGCCTGCTTCTCTGAAGTCTCTTCCACACTGGGCTGGACCCTCTGCACTGTCAGATGGCTGGAGGCAGTGACCGGACCCATGGGTGTGTCTGGAAGATGCTTTTTTTTTTTTTTTTGCCCTCTCTCTCTCTGGAGTGCCAATACTTCTCATTCAGAGATACATTTAAATTAGTGTCTAATCTGTAAAAAGCTCTCAGTAATTCTAGACCTTTCTGATTATAAAATGCAGAACTGATCAAGGTAGGAGCGTTTCTTGTAATCCAAAGCCTGAGAAAATTGCTTCAGTTAATAAATCTTGGGAGATGGTCACATGCACTGACCAAGTTTGGAATTTTATAGCTCAGGTTCACGTTCATGATGTGACAACCTGGGCAAAGGAAAACTTGTAGCAGCTGATGTGCTCCTGAGTCAGTCAGGTCAGCTTCCTAAGCAAGGGAGAAGTCCCAGTGGGTGTGGGGTGTTGGAGGGCAGAGGGAAGGAGTGATGCTCTGAAGGGGGTCTGAGAAGGCTGAGAAGCTCTTCTGAGTGAATTTGCAGAACCAGCACTGACATTATGTACTAGTAGACTATCATTGTGTCCACACTTGCCAGGTCAGTTCACTGGAGGCCCCTCCCACCACCTTGGATGGATTTGAAATCAATCAGACTTGATTTAATGGACGACATTGCCAGCTTTGTTCTCTTTCTTCTGTCAAAAAAAGAGACTATGATACCACCTGCCATTTATTGAGCACGTGCAGCTACAGCCACTGCTTCAAATGTTTTGTATCACACCACCTGTGGGCCTCATATCATCTTGAGTGCGACTCTGACCAACGAGGATACCAGGGTCTTGGTGTGGTGACGGGTGCAGGGCCACTCTGGCTCCAGACGGTCTGTTCTTACCATTGCCCACCCTGCCTCTCTGCAGTGAGTCGGGTACCTGGTCCTATGCAATCTTAGGGGGTTATTCCCGTCGACTTTTAAGTAGTAGTATGGTATAATAAACAAAGATACTTAGGTCAGGATTGGGAGAAACCACATTTTTGGCCTTTTGTTATTTCCCTGAAAGGGCCAGTTGTCCTTTGTTTCTTTGTCATGTTTTTTCTATGTAAGATTAAACAGTCCCGCCCTGAAAGCCACAATGGAGATAATCACATTGCAGAAATGTTTGGGTGGCACGTGGGCTGTGGCCCTTGGTGTGGCTGTTGCTGGTTTGGGGCCTTATGTGCAAAGGGTCAGAAAGGCCCTTTCCCAGTCCCATTGGCCCCAGGCTCCAGATGCCTATGGTTTTTAGGATTCAGAGTTTTGTTTTGTTTTCCCACATTATACAGCTTTTTTTTTTTTTTTTTTTTTTTTTTAAGGTATCCAAATGTGGTGGTTACTGATCTCCCCTCACCTCTCCCACACCTATCCACTCCTTAGCTTCTGGCTTTTCTTCTAAAGAGTGTCCTGTATAGCTCTTTTCCAAAGGAAAAGACAGACAGAGGTTCCAAGGGCAGATTAGTGGGTGCCTGCCTGCTTTACTTGGAAAGTCTCATCAGCGCCTCTTAACTGTTCTGGGCTTGCAGTGTGTGCATGAAAGGAAAGACCACATAGGAATGTTGAATTTTCCAAAGTTGAAATCTTTCAGGTCTTTAAACATCCTGTTGATTAAACTGGGAACTTTGATGTTTAGTGTAGATGGGTCAGCCTGACTCAGATCTATGTCTAGGGTCAGGCCTGTGCTTGGAGCCCCTGACCATGGCTTTGAGCAATCCCCCTTCTCTTAGTGCACACGAGGAGTTAATCCCAATTCACTGCTTGCTGGTGTTGTTGATAGTAAAGTATTTTAATGAGCTCTGTGAATAAGGCTTGTAAGGAAACTATTTGGTGAATGGATGCCTGAAATACAGAGTTCTTAAAAACTTATTTAAAGATTTTAGGAGTAACTTATTTTTGGTGCTCCTTCAATGGCATTTTTCTAGATTGCCCCCTACTGCAATGTTAGTGAAACCTTTTTTTTGTTTGTTTGTTTGTTTGCTTTCTAAATGCTGGGGGACAGCACAATAGTTCTGAAATTAAGGCAGGCTGTTGGCTGGAAGCATTTGGGTGGGCTCAGGTTTATGTAATTTAACCTCTTTTCTCTCCAAATCAGTAAATATTTACAAATGACCTTATCAAACTGTTAGGGTACATTTGGTCACTTGAAAGCATGCAGCCAGAGCAGCGACTGCCCAGCTGCCTGCTGCCAGTTCCAGTGCGCCTCTGAGGGAGAACTTACATTTTTTAAAAAACATTGTCCCTAGATCAAATGCTTCCAACTACAAGTGGGCCTGGGAGGAAGTCTCCCTCTCTCTATGGAACAGTCTTAGAAAACTTGCATTTTAAAGTTTGACTTCTAAAGATTCAACTCTGAAGGACTAGGGCGGATTGCTGGGAACCGAAGAATCCAAAAAATAAATATTGGATTCTGGCTTAGCTTTACCATTGCTGTGCTTTTGTGTCTTAGGGAAGGTAATTACAGAACTCCATTACAAGCACAAATGTCGTTCTTTTGTGAGTAAATTGGAAAAAACAAGTGGATTACTTGCCATTTTTGTAAAATGGCACTGATATAATATGGTTTTAAAACATAACTCTCAACTAGGTGCAGTGGCCCATGCCTGTAATCCTAGCACTCTGGGTGGCTGAGGTGGGAGGATTGCTTGGGCTCGGGAGTTTGAGACCATCTTCAGCAAGAGTGAGACCCCATCTCTACTAAAAATAGAAAATCTAACCAGGCATTCTGGTGGGCACCTGTAGTCCCATCTACTTGGGAGGCTGAGCTAAGAGGATCACTTGAACCTAAGAGTTTGAGGTTGCTGTGAGCTATGACACCACAGCCCTCTACCCCAGGGCAACAAAGTGAAACTCTGTCTCAAAAATAAAATGAAAAATTCTCTAATTCTTAGAGCAGAGATGGCATTTTGAGGGTGTCTTAGCATATGAAAAAAATTAAAGCTCATTTAAGAAAAGCATGCTTGTGTTCTTCAGAGTTGACACTGACAAAATAATAAAGGATTCTCTTTTGGTAGCTAGGATATGAAAATTATTATATCAGCATAATGCAGTGATAACATGTTCATTTTGTCTTTCAAACCAAATGTGACTAAGATTTCAGTGCATTTTATGGTGTTCTGGTGTCAGTACAATATCAAAAACTGGCAAACAGTCAACAAACAAGAAGCTTTTAAAAATAAATAACTATGAATAGCTAATGTCTGCTTACTGCAAAATAGTCAATACTTCTATATTAATACTTTTGTATTTTAATTTTCTTTGCAGAGTATTGGGAAAGGGTCATTGTGGTGCATAGACCCAGAGTATAGACAAAATCTAATTCAGGCTTTGAAAAAGACACCTTATCACCCACACCCACACGTGTCCAATACATCTCCCACCTCTCCTCAGGCATATCAAAGGTAAGCAATTCAGACTTTTTTCTTTTTCTTCTTCTTTTTTTTTTTGGGGGGGGGGTCTACTGAAATTGCATTATTTTGGCAGAGACAAGCACTGAAATTAATTTGGTAGGCTATGTGAGATTTTAAAAATACCTGCAGGTAAATGAGAAAGAAATTAAGTATTATTAGGAGGTATATCCATTGTCATAGTTCTGCAGACCTTACCGCTTCTGCTGCTTCAGAGGAATGTGTTTCCAGAAGCCTTCCTGGTGGCTGAAATAATGTCTTCCTGGGCAGAAACATTTACAAAGAGAAGTTGACAGCTCTCACATCTGAATGTGGCGCATTTTGTTGGGATGAAAGTAGAGGAATGACTCAAGCAAGCGAATCCGTCTTCCCTGGTCTGGCCTGTCTCTAGAGATGTTCAGTGGAGTTGTTGTTGGTCCTGTCTCCATGTGGACGGTGCTCCGGGGTGATCATTTTGTTGTGGTTACTTGGTGTTTGCTTCTTCAAGGAGAACAGCAGACAACAATGGAGGCCTCCCCCCACATGCCCATCTGTTTTGAGACAATAAGATCACAGGTACCATTTTTATAAATATATAATTGGAGGGGTGGGCAAATAGCCCACCACTTAAAAAAAAAAATCATATTAATGGAATCACAGATTCCAAAAAAGAGTCCTATAATACAGAACAAAATTTTAAAATAGATTTTATCAATACACAGTACTTGAGTTTGCAATACACCCTTCAGCCCTACAAATAAATTTTTCTGTATAGAAATGTTTCTATTGTAACCACCCAGTTAAGAGAAATTGGACTACCAGTTGAAGTTAATTAGGAATGGCATGATGTCATAGATCTCGGCAGTTTTACAGTCCACTTCTTTGCAGATTGTTTTCCTAGCCTCTGTTTGTTCTGCAGGAGGGAGCACAAAGTGATCCCCTGAAATAGCATTAATGAAGTTCTTGTGCATCTCAGTTGAGAAGCATTCCATCACAGGCCCTAGACAATCAGTCTTCAGCAAGAGACGGGGAGGAACAGCTGGGCTCTCTGAGAAGACTGCTGTATGTCTGCCTTTGCTAGGCGATTAGCGTGATGGTAGCCATGGCAACTGGAACGTCTCCATAGTAACGCGTAGCTGAGACAGGTGCAGTTGCATCACAAGGCTGTTTGTTGCCTGGCAAAAGGACAGGCCATTAGTACTTAGATATACGCTGTTGCCTTAGAAACAAATAACCCTACATAGCAACTACAGTTGGTACGAACGGTTTGGGGGTGGGGAGGGGAAGGTTGTAGCTGCTTTTGTCTGTGTTCATAAAAATCAGTAGAAGCATACTTTATTTGAAATGACAACTTGAGGTCATTTAGCTGTAGGAGATAAAATGGGATTTTCTAAAGCAGCTCAGCCAACACTAGAAGTGTCCAGAAGGACAGAGCCATATGCTTGGTTTTCTCCATGTGGTTGTAGCCCCTCCTGAAATGGAAGGGAACTAGGACTGGAGTGGAGAATTGCCCATGTGCAAGGTTGGTGGCAGAGGACGTGACACTGATCAGTAAAACATTTCCCAGATTCTCACGTTCCTTTGCTGTCTCCCTGCCCCTTCTCTCCAAACTGCACAGAATAACCTTCTCTTGCCAATTCCCTGTGTACCTCGGAGGTATTTCATCTCTCTTTGCTTCTAGGAAGTTAAAGACATAAGTATTATTCACTGGGTCATATTAGTGGTTCATTTAGACCAGTATTTTGTTGATAAATGTGACCCCGAGGGAAACACAGTAATTATTTAATAATTTGAAGGATTACAGCAGAGCTCCGCGGGGGTTGCAACAGGAATGCATACTCAGAGAAGCATTGTGAGCTGGCCTTAACTTAATGACTTCATTTGATTTTTAATATAGGCATAAAAATGCAGATGAACCAGAGCTTTGGAAATGACAGTAATTTCCAAATGAATACTTTAGATCCTGTTCTGCCACCTCCAGCTCCTTTTCTCCCAGATGACCATGGCAGGGGAGTTTTCTACATCTATTCATGTGGATACTTAGATTTCACCTCCATAAAGGTCTCAGGAAATAGTCAGATGACAGCTGAAAAGTCTAGCCTGCCTCTTCCATGCTAACTCCCAAAAAACACGTCACTTTCTCTTTCCTGGGGACTATCATCCATCCATCTGAAAGCTTAGCATGCTTAGGGGATCTCTAGTGTGTGAAATTGTACTGAAGCCACTAAGTACTAGATGATTGTACAGTATTTCTGTGGCTTACAATTATGTGGTGGTTGGCTCAGTTCTAAGCCATCGGGCTACTTGTTGACGTGACTTCAGGAAGATGGAAGTGGAGCAAAGTGAGTCATTAAATGGGGGCCAAAAAAATACCAAATTGACACGATCTGGCTGGGTCTGCTGTGGTGCAGGGAGTCACCTGTCATCCTCTGCAGGATTGCTGTGAGGGGCACCTGGGAAGTGCTTGGCTTTTGTGGAGCTGGTACTTAGCATGCTGAAGAAGATGGTGATTACACTAGATGGGCGGTTATTGCTAGTACTTGCAGGTGTGCTTGGCAAGTATCGCTCTGAACTGAGCTGCAGGTGGCTGGAAACTGCAGGAAAAATGAGGCATTTGAAAACACTGCCCAAACCTTGTTCATTAAATAGGTGTGTAATGCTAAACATTGTGATGTCAAGACTCAGGCTTCCGTGTTCCAGTATGCCCTGTCTGGTGGTTGGTAAGACTTTTCCTCCACACCTGCTTTTGTGATATACTGAATTTGTGAATTTTTAATTGAAATGCAAAGCTCAGTGACATTAGCCCTTCTATTCATTTGCGAAGGCATCCATGACAAAGTACCTCACTTACACTGAGAAACAGTATTGTTTCACAGTTGTGGAAGCTGGCAGTCTAGGGTACCAGCAGCTGTGGTTCTTTGTGAGGGCTGGGAGGGAGCTTTCGCTCCACCTCTGTCCCCTGGCCTCTGGGGCTCTGCTGCCATTTCCCTGGAGTGCTCTGACTTACCTTGATCTCTGCCTTCATCCTCATATGGCGTTCTTTCTCTGTGTGGTGTCCATGTCCAGATTTCCCTTTTTATAAGGATACACTAGTCCTATTGGCTGAGGGGCTCACCAGATTAACCTCATCTTAACTGACTACCTCTCCACTGATCTTAAGTCCCACATAAGGTCACATGATGCTATACTGGGGGCAGGGCTACAACATAGTTTAGAGAGACTCAGTTCAACCCACATAGCCCTTTTCGTAAGTGAAGACCTGGAAAGAAAAGGGAGGGATGCCGTATTTGGAAAAATTTGGAGAAGCAGAGAGTAAGGAAATATTTTTAAAACCAAAATGATGGAGCTCTGTCAGAGGGACACAAGAGCCAACTTGAAATTGCTCCCATGAGCCAAAGCTAGGACAATTTGAGCCCCCAAATAAATAATGTAGCATTGGATAACCCAAAACATAAAATAAATACCTACGTGTCCATACTGATATAAATCATTGACCGAATACATAAATAATTGAGAGAAGAAACACATTTTCCATAAGGAGAATTCCAGATCATTTATGTAGATAGTTGTCCCCTGGATGAGTGGAGCATAACTGTCCTCTCCCTGAATGACCACACTTACTGGCTTACCACCTCCAAAGAGTGGCATGTGAAAAAGGTGGGAAAGGAAGTTTATCGTGGAAAAACCTGGTAAATACTATTCCCCAGGTGATGAGAGCTAACATCCTGATGTGACATTGGTAACAGGGCCCTTCCATATGAAGTCATGGACCTGGCACTTCACTCCAGTGATGTCTTTCTCCCCAAACTATAATCACAACCTAGTGATGGGAAAAGCACCAAACAGTGATTCTGTCCTTCTAAGAGGACATTCTGTAAACTACCTGATCAGCAGTCCTCAGAGCTGTCAAGGTTATCGAAGACGAGGGAAGTCTGAGAACCCGTTACAGACCACAGGAGGCTGCGGAGACATGATGACTAAACTGTCATGTGATATCCTGGATGGGATCTTGGAGCAGGAAAAGGATATTGAGGGAAAACTTGTGAAATATGAATAGACTGTGCCGTTTATTTAATAGTGCGGTGCCAGTGTTGGCTCTATAGCTCTGACCAAGTGTCCCATAGTAATGTTAAGGTCTCGACATTGGGGGGACCTGAAGTGAGGGGTGGATGGAAACTCTCTGTGCTATCTTTGTAACTCCACTGTTCATCAAAAAAGCAATCTGCAAACACCGACTTGTGGAGTTGATCCATTTTAAATATACGAATCAAATCCGTTTTCGTGCAATGAAAAGGAAAATGAGGGCATCTCTCAGAGTTTCCTGGCCACCTGGAGAGTCCCTGTCACTGTTACAGTACATTTGAAGAGGTGGCTGTCAGGGGCCCTGCCTCTACCTCACTCTGTGTAGGATCTGCTGAGCCACAGGAGGATGTCACTGTAATTTGAATGCGTCCGTTTTTGGAACTTTATTTTTGTAAAATGGCAGCACTCTGTAAGGTACCCATGGCTGAGCTCAGGGAACTCTTGCAGACTGAGCCAAACAAGCTTGCTCGAGAAACCTAAACTTTTGCCAGGGAGACTTTGGCACGTAGCTTTCAGAATCTAGATGTGGAAAGAAAAGGGAGGGATGCCATATTTGGATTTCCTTGTCCCCTACACCCCTTCAGAAAAGTCCAATTAGTTGTTCTAATGGTTGTGTTGCATGTGCCCCTCCTTCCTGGACATGGCAGTTTTCATTAAAGAATATGCATATTTTTAATGCTTTTGCTAGATATTGCCAAACCGCCTTCTGATTTCACACTCTGTTCCAGTCCTACCTCCTACCAATTTTTTAGGAAATTCCCACTTCCTAACTGTTCTCTATGTCTGAAGGGGAAATGAAAAGACATTTTCCCGGTGGGTGACCTCAACTTTTGTGGTTTGGATACTTTATGGTACGGGCATTTAAACTTTACTACATTAATGTGCTGTAAATACCCTCATAACAATGTTTATGACAATGAATTTAATTTTAAAAAGTGATAGGGGTGTATGTCTATGGAGATATATATATATATATCTTAATGCAACATCTTCTCTGCTACAGGCACCAATCCAAAATCAGTTTCCAGAAAAACATTTTAATCCTCTCACCAGGGGTGGGGAACAGGTTTGCAATTAATCACACAGTATGGTTTATAGAGGGTTTCCTGGATGATCAGTTTAGTTTTGTGTTTTCATGGTATTTCCAAAAAAAACCCAGTATCTGGTACCTCTGGTCTCCTTAATGGCTCAGCCATGATTGGGCTCTAGATGGAAACTCCCACTGAGGGGGTCTTTTGTTCCCTAGTTAGCATTTATATTTACAAATATTCACTCTAAATATAATGACATCACATTTTTATTTACTGTACGGTATTATAGCTTAACATGTACAAAATTAGAAAAATCTACAAGACTTTCATTTGATGATCTAAAGATTTATTTTTCAGATGACTAATGTTTGCAGAGTCAAAATATTTCAAAAAGTTCTTTTCTGCTCTCATCTGTTTTTCTCTTTAAAATAAAGAAAATTCCAGACATCTAAACGTATCATTTACCCGTATATTTCTCTTTGCTTATTCAGAGCATTTAATGAGACACACACACAAATGGCCTTTCCAAAGGTTTTGGGCCTTTGGGGAGGTTCTTAATGAAAATGGCTGATTTGGGTGCTGACTCAGCAAGTTTTATTTTATCCTGTCTGCTCCCATATTTACGTGCTTTGTCTTTATAATTTCTTAAATGCCTACATAGAGTAATAGCGCTAAGGATAGAGACTTTGTATGGAGTGGTTACTGTCTATTCAAATTCAAAAATCATGAACCCTTCTTTAACAGGTAAATAATCTTTGGGTGAGGCTGCTATGGCAAATGGGAGAATTGCATTGTGAGGAGGTGGGGGAGGTACTGAGGTGTTTGGCAAACTCATCCTTTTAGATAATCAGAAGATCAGCTTTTAAAATCCTTAAAATGTTAAGCTTGTTAACATAACGGTGTTAATTCCTCCACTTAAAATGCTGAATTTGCACACGGGGAGAAATAGCTTATTCATTGATTGGATAGGATCCAGTTATTTTTTTAAGTTATAAGACATCTTTCATTCTAGTTATTCAAAGCATTGTACATTTATTTAAAAGTTGGCAGAAGAACTGCAAAGCTGCAGTAAAAATCAGTTTTGACTTGCATCAAAGGAATTTAATTGCTAGATTGTTGTGTTTGCAATTTTTAATTCAGTCAACCATAAAGAAAGAATACAAGGGTTTAGATTAGTTGCCTAATCTAAACATATACACTATATATATGTATACATATACATTTGTATATGTATACTATATACATACATACATACTATATATGTACGGACATACGGGTCTGGAGTCTTTGCAGACTTGTGTAATATATAGTACGTACATATATAGTATGTATATACATATACATGCTATACATACATATATGTTGTATGTATATGTATAGGTTTAGATTAGGCAACTAATCTAAATCCTTGTATTCTTTCTTTAGTGTTGACTGAATTAAAACTTGCAATAACACAACAGTCTAACAATTAAACTCCTCCGAGGTTTATATACAACCGTTGCCAAAATAAAAAAGTCTACAAGTTTTAAGCGCGCTTGTTGGAAGTAAAATCCATCATTCTTCAAAAGTTTACGAGTCGCTGGTAAAAATACATGTTCGTAGCATGTCTGGGTACACTTGTACACTTGACCAGTGACAACCAGTACCAGTACCAGTACCAGTACCAGTACCTTCAACTTCGCAAAGTAATACATAGGTAACTTCTCTTAAAATGTGAATACATCTTTAGGCACGTTTTGTATATACTTGTAAGCAACATATTTTATGGAAACCATAAATAGTTCTCTTAAATGCTGCTCATATTCAATATACTTATTTGTATAAGTTTAATAAGGGCGAATTATGAAAGATTATGTTTAAACAGTGACTTTTTGCTTCAAGTAATTTTTAAAAATGAATATTAAATTTAAAAATCAATATGAAGCTTTTTTGTGTTAAATATGTAGAAGAGTTTGCTAAATTAATGTGGTGAAATAGATAAGGGATTGAATAACAAGGCTTTCTAATAGTATTTCCAAGTACAAATTTTATTTTGTAAAAAAAATTGGAGGGGGACAGATAATAGAAGAGGTTTATAAATTATAGGGGCACACTCTTAAAAATACAGTGCTCATTTACAGTATGAGTTTTAAAAATCCATTAGTTGGCTATAATTTTATTTTCATATCAAATCATATTATCTGTTGTCTTCCATTATATTTTCTGAATTGGTCTTATAGAATATTTTTGATCTCAGCATTTTGCCTTCAGTGTGCCGTTCATTATACATTTAATTCTCGTTCAATCCTATGTTGTTTTATTTAAATGGAAAACAGTCCCTGTTATCTTTGAGTACTTTGTACCAGGCGTAGCTCATAAATATTGTGCCCAGTCATCCAATTTCATTCTGTTTTCACACTCACTCTGAAACTTGAATGTTTAAGCAGCCGGGCTGATTATAACTCTTCTACTCAGGTACTGAGTAAAAGTCATGGTTGAGAGAGCCACTCAGAGTTACTTTTTCATCATCTGACCTCTTGGGGTATCCTCGGTTCTCAGTTTATATGATAATAGGAGTGTTAGGAGCTCTTTACATCTGCTACAGATAAATTTCTGTTGATCTGACTCCTGAGATGATGGATACCAAAGAGGTTCTGTATTTCTTTCTGATACCTCATGAGAAGAAAGTTGAAGTGCTGGTGGGCTCAGCAGGGGTCTGGAGTCTTTGCAGACTTGTGTGGCATTTGTTTGCTTCTCTAGATGGCCAGCTGAGGACCTGGCAGCTCCTGATTGCAGCACCACTCGCATTGTTAGAGGGGAAACATGCCTGCAGAGAGGGGTCCACCTGCATTCTTCATGTTTGTAAAACTCCTCACCTTCCCAGAGGGGAAGAAATTGATCTTCGGGTTAGAAATATGAAAGAACTGTCAAAAATGCGTGAGATTGATGACATACAGTGCAAAACAACAGGCAGTGTTTTCTTTGTCTTGCAGCAGTATAAAAATGGCAATTTCATCACAATAGAAAATGAAAAAACTACCACTGCCATGATTAAGCCTCCCATTTCTCTAACTTCTGTTTACCCTGAATACTTCTGGATCTTGTGGATTAACAAGGGAAGCAGATTAAGAAGTAGAGATATAATTAGATCAAATAGTGGAATCCATCATTCATAAAAGATTTGAGACCAGGTGCAGTGACTCATGCCTGTAACGCTGGCAATCTGGGAGGCCGAGGCAGGAGGATCGCTTGAGGTCAGGAGCTTGAGGTTGCTGGGACATAGGCTGAGGCCATGGCACTCTAGCCCAGGTGACAGAGCAGACGCTGTCTCAAAAAAGCAATTAAAAGAAATGAAACAAAAGATTTGAGAAAGATAGAATGGGGGGAGGATTAGTTGACTCTAAGTGTGTCAGCAGTGAATTATGTGGGTCAAAAGGGGACTGTGTCATCAGTAATATTAATAATGAATGGTAAGTTTTTGAGCAAATGATGTGTACAGGAATTCTCACTTTGGTGTGGGTCAAACCTCGCTAGGAACTTTCTGTCCACGTGGCGGGGGCACTGTGAGAAAAATAAAGTGATCAGGCTGGCAAGGGTATCCATGTGTTACCCTCGAAGAATTGGGACTGTGTATCATGAAGAACACCTTTAGAAGGCCAGCCATCCTCACCATCAGTTAGCAGGAATTTGGATTCAGTGGGTAGAAATTATAGAAAGAAAGCTTTGGACTCGATTTTGAAAGAAAGTTCTAACGTGTTGGCAGACATGTAACAGAAGCTGGGTAAGTACGTGGGTGGATGTGTGGATGGACAGATGAAGGGCGTGAAGGTTCAACAAGCTACTCCTGCTGGTCAGGGGTAGACAATCAGATGCTGGGCTGGGGTGTTGCTGGAGAACTGCAAGGTATCCGTTCAGCTCTTGAGACATTGTGTTTCTGAGTCTGTTGAGCTGCCACGATGGTCCAGTGATGGAATATCCCTCTATGGCATAGTGTTTGTAATTCTCCAAGCCCACAGTATAAGGTGGAAACAAAATATTAGGGGAAATATATGCATGGCTATGTTACTCAGAAGTGAGAGGTCAGGCTCTCCTCTTGAAATTAAGTCCAGATTGGAAGACCTTGATGGGACTAATTACTTACTCTTCCTTCTGTGTCTTCCAGCATTTTGATTCATGCCCTGCAATTACCTCCCTTGTTTTAGTGACACTTCTTTGCGTTTCCTTCCGTGTGAATAAAATTATCACGGCAGTGTTTTGCCAAGCAGAAGATCGTTTCCAAAAGCTGTCCATCAAATCTTCCAGGCCTGCCCTATTGTTTATCCCTGGAATTAATGAGACTAACACTCACCCTCTGCACAAATCTCCTTTGGAAGAGCCAAACCGATGTCCCTGTTGTGTAAAATCCCGTGTTTTTTGGCCACAGTCTCTGATCCCATTCTTAACCTTTTGTTTTTCTCATGTAAAGTCCATGTTGCAATATTGTCAAACAGTCTCTGAGATTCTGCCATGTATGTGAAAGGTGCGGAAAGAGTGTGGAAAGCGTTAGAAAATTATACATTAATTGTTAACTTTTGCTGATTTTTAAGTCTTCTAGAGAAAAAAAAAATCTGCAAACGATTTAGACACATATTTTTAATCCTTTGTAGGTCAAGTTGCTTAATCGCAGTAGTCCAAGTTGAGACGCGCTCACAGAGTGTTTACTTTCAAATGGGAAGTTTTCGCCAAGGTCCATTTGGGAGCCAATCACTCCAACCCGTGTCTCTCAGTACCCTCTACCCACCAGCACACACTCCCTGTCCAGTTTGGCAAGAATAAAAGTGATCCGGGAAAACACATTCAGAGGGGAAGTTGCTTTCTTTCTTCCTCCTCTTCCTCCTCCTCCTCTGTCCCTCTTCCCTCTGCAGTTATGGGGCTTCTGAATGAAAGGAACTTTTTTGACTATAAGGAGAATGGAGTTTCTTGAGATTCTTCTGGACTAGAAATTGTCCCACACCCTCCGCTTCTTTTCCACTTCATGAGAAACACAGTTTCCCCCCACCTTTTCAAACTTGCCAGCAGCTGTGGGTGCTCTGGCCTGTCTTGTGGAGTCCATCCAGCCCACGGGCCTCCTGGTCACACTTGTCTCCAGCTACACTTGTTGTGGAGTGGACCCGAGTTGGTCCTGCAGAGGGACACAGCTGCTCTGTCATCCCCAGGCAGAAGAGGCCAGCCTGAGAAAACAGAAAAATGAAAAAGATCAATGGTCTCAAGTTCTCAAAGTATGACGCTAGCTTCCCCGGCCCCATCTCCACCCCCACTCATGCCCTTAGCAGACCCGGAGTCAGACAGGGCTCTCTCTCCTGGACCTGTCTCCCTGGCGTGTGAAGGGACAGGACCTGAGAGCACACACCTGCCCTGGCACAGGCTGGGCTGTAGGAGCTCCATGCTCTCTCCCAGCTCCCACATGTCATCCATTGTCACACCAGTTCCAGAACAGTTCTCAGTGTATCTCAGTGAGAGACCCAGGTTAGAACCTTATTGGGTCCACTCACAAGCCGAGTGAACTTGGACAAATTTCCTAGACTCTCTGAACCTCCGTTTTTTTTATTCCCATTGTAGCGTAATAATGCCTGCCCCAAAGAAGTGCTTCAGGGATTAAATTAAGTAAAATGATGTATCAAATGTTTTTTAGTACTTGTGCTTGTTCTACCGAAGAGCAATGAATTTAATTTTTCCTTCTTTACCATCACCCAGACTGGACTTTCTTTTGACAATCACATGGTCTTGTTTTTGTGTGTACTACATAACAATTTGAACATTGCATATATGGTTTTGCATTGAAAGGTATATTTTTATAGTTTATGTTCTGTACTTTCCACTTGATTTAAGATCTGTGAAAACCAGGACCCTTTGTAAGTTCTCTCTTACTGTCCTTTAAACTAAACTTTGCATGTTAAGTGTTCTTCAAAAAATAGGTATTGAGGATTTCTCTTAGAAAGCTCAGTACAGGCAATGGGAATAGTGTAACATACTTTCTCCTAGTTGCTCTGGGGTGGCAGGAGTGATTGGCTACCCTTCCCTTCTTCCCTTTGCAGTCACGAGTCCAGGATGTTTGAAGGGGGCCTGTGCCCCTTCCCTCTAAAGATAATTCAGCAATTCTGTATGGTTGTTGTTTCTGACCTGACATCTCCTTCCCCATCTGTCTGTCAGGACCCTGGTGTACCTCTGGGAATGCACCAGGCCTGACTCTTTGGACCTGGCCATTCTGGAAGCCTAAGAGGCCCCTCGGGCTGCCCCGAGATGGAAAGGTTATAAATTCCGGGCTGTTGAGTCCAAGGCACCAGATATCCTCAGAGGGGGAAACATTTTGCAGCTGCCATAGAAAATGCAAATGTGCTTTAGGTGGTGCAGGCCAGGAATCGCTCCGGCTTTGTCTCCTCCATTGCTCCCTTGAAAGGAAGCCTCCCTCTGCTCTTCTGTACGTGGCCGTGGAGCAGGCACATGAAAGGTAAGGCTCAGAGAGCTCCCTCCTAACCACAAAGGGAAAAGTTTTCACTCCAGGCTGGCCCAAACTCTCAATTGTGTTCTTTCTCTACCAGATACATAATCCGTGTTTAAATCTCTTGGCAGTGACTCATTAGTCCTTTTCCTTACATTCTTTTTTTTCTTTGAGAAGAACAAAGCTTAGAGCCTCCCTGTTCCCCATCTTATTTTCTCTCCCAGGAAATCTCTCTGGCATGCTCTAATCTCTTAGGAAGAGTATCACCCAAATGCTAATCTTCCCTACCTGCTAAAGAGGGAGATCTCGATTCTTTGTACTTTCACACCTGTGTTCAGAACTCACAGATCTGTCCTGTCACAGGCCCTGAGTTTTGGGGAAGGTGTTCTGGCCACATACCAGGGCCTGACTGCCTGAGGACCCCCAGTGTGGGCAGCTCTCCCTCCCGGCTCTTTAATAGGCCATTGTTAAGAAAAGAGGGGTTGGACACATGGTAATTCCAGCGGAATTTTGTTCTTATGGAAGCCCTTTGAAGTTCCTTCCACCCCCTCCTACTCTCACCTCTTAGATGTGGCACATTCTCTCATCGAGGTTGTGAAGTTACAGGGGAACCAACTTGAATTTCTCCAATACAACTCTTTGATGAAGCGTAAAACAAAAATCTATTTCTGTCTGATATTCTAGACTTCTAAGACATGAACTATGAAAGTAAGCTCTTTAGCACTGTAGGATTGTCAAGAATTTTAAGTATATTTCTTTTGCCTTGCTTTGGACCCCGAACCATTCTGGATTCTGTTTGGGAAGCAGAAAACCGAACATTTATCGAACACATTTAGCATGTGTCTGGCTTGGTATGACAGACATCACATACGCAGTGTCTCCTAATTCTTCTAAGAATCCAGTGAGATTTGATCACTGTGTCACATGCAAGGAAACTGAAGCTAGTAGTCACGTGCTTGCAGATGGCAGGTCACCCAGCTCGCAAATGACTGAGCTGGGATCTGAGCCAGGCTGATCTTACTCCAGAGCTTGAGTTCTTCTTGTGGTCCATTTGCCACCTCGTGGTCACTGTCATCTGTGGAAACATTCTCCAGGCACTAGCAGTTGAAGAGGGAAGCTTTGGGAAGGAGGAATGGTGTATCACTTTTTGAAAGGAATTTATGTTGTAAGATTGTCAAGATCAGAGAGATAGGAGGCGAGAGATCTGAACTGGGGATTGAGACTGGTCAAAGACAACTGGAGGGAGATCCATGGGGAGATCCATGGGACTCAGGTGTGGTGGAGAGGAGACTGAGTGGGTTTTGTGCATGTGGCAGCAAAGGCATAGTTGAGGGGAATGTGAAGGTGGGTGACAAAGGATAGTGGTTGTGTGTGCACGCAAGTGTAAGGATCACTTCTGTTGTAGACAATAGAATGTTAGGTGGGGGGAAAAATCTCAGTATTTTCTCAAATGGGTGATTTGAGCTTTATGATTTGGGGGCCTATTTATACTGACTGCTTAATAAAAGAAGAGAAAATCAAACTTCACAATATTAAAAAGCTTCCTTTTGTCCATGAATTACACTGTTAGAGTTAATAAGGGTTTTTGTTTTGTTTCTTCCCTGTTAAATATTCAGTCTTTCTTGGGAATAAATGTTCATACTTCAACCATCTTTCTGATCATTTCTTATATGTAAAGTTTTTGGTGCTGGGTGTGGCTCACACTTGTAATGCCAGCATTTTGGGAATATGAGGCAGGAGGACTGTTGAGGCCAGGAGTTGGAGGCCAGCCTGGGCCACATAACAAGACCATGTCTCTTCTGTGTGATTTTTTTGGGATGTGTCTATATGAAGAACTGACAAGGGTTAGCCACCTTTGGGGTTTGAGTATCTTTTATTTTATCATTGCTGTTAAAGCAATATTTTTGTTAACAGTCTTGAAAAATAAGCTGAGCACAGTAGTTCTCACCTGTAATCCCAGCACTTTGGGAGGCCAAGACAGGAAAATTACTTGAGGTCAGGAGTTCAAGGCCAGCCTGGGCAACCTAGCAAGACCTCAACTCTACAAATATTAAAAAACATTGGCTGAGCATGGTGACACATGCCTATAGTCCCAGTGATCTCACCACTGCATTGCAGCCTGGGCAACATAGTGGAAACTCTGTTTCTAAAGATAAAAAAATAAAAACTTCTCCAATCCTTGTCTTGAATCTCTAATGTTGTGCACACACAGTAAATATTTGTGAAATAAAAATGAATAAATGTAATTAGCATCCTTTATTTGATATTGAAGTCATAAAATGGATTAAAGCACAGAATTAATTTTATTTTGTTAAGGAATAAGGAGTGAATATTCTTCTAAAAATAGCTGGCTGCTTCTCATTGACCCAAGAGTATAAAAATTAAGCTGTAAATACATATCACAATAGTGTTCTTAAATCACGTATTTGCGAACACAAGACTGAGATTGTAGGAAGTGATACGCGCTGCTTGTCATTTTGGTTGTGCCAAGGTAGACAGAACACCTGTGGCAAAATGCAACATGTAAGGGTGTTTTTAATAATCTAAACAGGTGTGGGAATGATAGTAATTTGTGAGAATCAACTGAGATTAATGTGCTAGACCACTGAGTGGTTTTGCAATTAGTCTTGGAAAATTTGATGGTTTGGGTCCTCCCCACTCCCACAACATTACTGAAATATAATTGACAAATAAAACTTGTATGTATTTAAGGAGTATAACATGATGTTTTCTGTGTAATCCATATATACCTTGTGAAATGATTACTACAATCAAGCTAATTAACATAGCACCTCACAGTTACCGTGCATGCATGTGTTGAAAATATTTAAGACCTGTTCTCCTAGCATATTTGAAGCACACAGTACCTGTTATTGACTAAGTCACCATGCTGCACGTTAGGGCTCCAGAAATTACTCATTTCATAAGTTTGTACCCTTTGACCAACATCATCCTGTTTGCTCCAACCCCCGCCCTCAGCACTGATACCTGGCGACTTCCCTTCTATGTTTCTGTGCTTCTGTGAGTTTGACTTTTCTTAGATTCCACGTGTAAGTGCCATCAGGTATTGTCTTTCTCTGTCTGGCTTCTTTTACTTAGTGTTACGTCCTCCAGTTTCATCCATGTTATCAAAATGGCGGGATTTCCTTCTTTGTCAAGGAGGAGTAATATTCCATTGTGTATAGATGCCACATTTTCTCCATCCATTCATAATGCCTCCATGAATGTGGGAGTATAGTTACAGTCTCTCTTTGAGATCCTGACTTTATTTCCTTGGGTATATACCCTGGATCTTACAGTAGTTATTATTTTTTATTTGTTGAGGAATCCCCCTACTGTTTTCCATCATGGGTGCTCATGTCTTTTACATTTCCACCAACAGCGTATTTAATATATGTGTAAGGGTTTCCTTTTTCCCCACACCCTCAGCAACACTTGCCATCTTTCTTTGACTTTTTGATAAGAGCTGTTCTAAGGTGATATCTCACTGTCATTTTCATTTTCATTTCATTGGTGACTATTGATATTGATCACCTTTTCATATACCTGTGGGCTATTTGTGTGTCTTCTTTGGGAAAACGTTCATTCAGGTTCTTAGTCCATTTTTTAATTGGTTTATTTGTCCTTTATTTGCTATGGAGTTGTGTAAATGCCTCTTATATTTTGGATGTTAACTCTTTATCAGATATGTGGTTTGCAAATATTTTCTCTCTTCTATAGGTTGCCCTTTTCAGTTTGTAGATTATTTTCTTTGCTGTGCAGAAATGTTTTAGTTTGGTGTAGTCCCACTTATTTTTGCTTTTGGGGATGTGCTTTTGGCATTGTATCCAAAAAATCATTGCCAGGACCGCTGTCACGGAGTTTTCTCCTTTGTTTTCTTCTAGGAGTTTTACGGTTTGAGGTATTACATTGAATCAAGTTCTTAATTCATTTTGAGTTGATTTTTATTTGGAAATTTTAATTTTAACAGTCTTTAGATCAGCTTTAAGGGGCTGGGTGGGGTATCAGAATCATTAGCAGGTTTTATAGAAATTATGTGGATGTTGATGGAGGTGGTGTGTGTTAGAAGGGGATATGGGAACTGTCTGTACTTGTTGTTCAATTATGATTTGTGAACCAAAAATGCATCTAAAAAAATGATATCTGTTATTTAAAAAAAAAAAAAGTATCACTTTCCTGACCTGAGAGAGTTGGATGTGGTATTTAAAACATTGCCTTAGGAAGCCATAGTTACTGTGCTCATGTTTGCCTCCTTCTTTATAGTAGAACAGGAAAACCACATTGAGAATTACTGCCCTACATCATAGAATATGGGAACAGAAAAGAAACTAAAATCACCCACTTTAGAATTCCCCAGATGGGGACTACAGTGAACAGTTTCCCGGAGATGTTCGGACTCTACTCTTGAGTATACATGAAGTTTTCTATTGTCAATAAATTTGGGGAATGTAGGTGCATAATTCAAATGTTTCCAACATTTTATGAAGCAGACCCCCCCCCTTTTTTTTTTAATTGGAACAACTAGTGTGGGAACAAATAATCTAAAATAAGGGTGTTTCGAAGTGTGGGCTGCCACTTAATAATAAGTTCTGAAATCAGTGTGGGGGTTGCAACCATCTTTTTTTTTTTTTTTTTTAAATGAAAAAGAGTAGTATAGAAAATACTAGAGTATGTTGTACTTAGGGACATAAATACTGTTTTGTGAAACTTTCAGTTATGTATGTCTGTTTGTGTGAATTCAGACATGATGAAATGTCTGTTTCTTACTCTAGAAGATGGTCACCAGAAAAAAATTTGGAGAACACTGATCTGATTCAGTTCCTCGGTTTTTATTGCTGAAGACACAGAGACTGGTGTAGGTCCTAAAATCACATGAGAGTTAGTGACAGATTGAATTTGAGTCTTTTCTGCATCATCCCCCTTGACCAGTATGCTACTAAATACATAAACCATCTGTTTAAAAAGCAACCACCCAGGTGTCCGTCCTCAGATGATGAGTAAACCAACTGTGGTCTATACGTACAATGAAGTAGGATTTGCCCTTCAAAAGGAGCGAACTTGTGGCACGTGCGGCAGAGTGGATGACCCTTGAACACCGTGCTGAGTGAGTAGAGTCAGACGCGAGAGGGCAAGTATCACATGACTCCACTTACCTGAGGTTCCTAGAATAGGCAAAAACAGACAGAAGATAAATTAGAGGTCACCAAAGAAAGGGGGAGCAGGGAGTTAGTGTTTAATGGGTACAGAGTTCCTGTCTGGGGTGACGGTGGCACAACCACGTGAATGTACTAAATGCCGCTCAATCGTATGCTTAAAAAAATGATTAAAATGGCAAATTTTATCACACAACCTAAACACAAATCTAGGTGCAAAGGAATAACAATAAAAAGAGAAACACAGCATTGTTTTTAGACAGACTTTATTTTACTTTTTTTGAGACAGAGTCTCACCCTGTCAACCTGGTTAGAGTGCTGTGGCATCATCATGGCTCACAGCAACCTCAACTTTTGGGCTCAAGTGATCCTCTTAACTCAACCTCCCAAATAGCTGGGACTACATACAAGTCACAGCGTCTGACTCGTTTTTCTCTTTTTAGTAGAGATGGGGGTCTCACTGTTGCTCAGGCTGGTCTCAAACTCCTGAGTTCAAGCCTTCCACTCTGCTTGGCCTCCCAGAGTGCTGGGATTACAGGAGCCACCACGCCCAGCCTCATTTTACATTCTAACATCTATTTGTTGTTCCTTCAGCCCTACCCTTGTGCAGCCCAGACCCAGGCCCAGGCAGTGGGGATTCTGGAGCAAATGGGACCGGCTTCCTGCGCTCAGGAATCCCTGGAGCAGAGCATGGCCAAGTGTGGCCTTGATTGTAGAATCCCTGGCAGGTGATGACTGCTAGCATTTCCACAGGTGATGCGTTTTACAGCAGCAAGTGCTGCTTAGCAAATGACCTTTCTTGAGCTCATAGCTCTGATTTTCCAACTGCAGCATTTGGTTAAACTAACAGTTCACTCTTGGAACACGAAGCAGAAATACATTTCATGGTATTCCCGTGGTTTTCCCCCTTCATTGGTTAGTCTTTAGCCTTAACCGTAGACAAATTGCCTTTTCTCTTTTTACTCTTCCCCTTTTATCACAAGACCTCTAGGTTCCCTGCAAATAGCAATTCAGGTGATAGGCCCCTACCCATGAGTCAGTTAAGTGACTCAGGCTGTCTCTAGCCTCTACTTTTGCGTCAACTGTTTGGATATGAGAATCAGAGGACTCAGGTGAATCACAGATGAGGGGGGAGTGGCAGCACAGGAAGTGGGAAGTCTGTCTCTTCCTTGGACCTAAGATTTTGGAAACTCCCAGTGCGAGGTAACTTGTGTGCATAAAAGTTGCAGCAGACGGGGTAACCTCTGGGCTCTGTTTGAGGAATCCTTGGACATTCCTTACTGCGGGTTGTGCATCCTTTTGCTTCTGTTTCCCCCACTGTTATTGACAGACAGGTCTGTGCTCAAGTCAGCATCTGCATTAAAGGAAACTTAGAGAACTTATCTCTAACTCACCCAGTGAAAACTGAGTTTACTGGGAGCTAAGAAAGTGCTTTGAAAATAAGTTTTTTTTGGCCAGCGCAGGGTTTGAACCCGCCACCTCTGGTATATGGGGCTGGCGCCCTACTCCTTTGAGCTACAGGCGCCACCCTGAAAATAGTTTTTTATGTTACACTAAAACCTGCTACAAATGACGGGAAAGCAGGAGATGGCTGGTAGAATCTTCCTGAATTGGGTCAATATCTAGTTGATCTTGAAACTGGTAGCATAATCTTGTGAGTTTTAGGTCTACCCCAGGGCTCTTCCCCCTTGCAACTGTTGACATTTGGGGACCAGAGAATTCTTTGTTGAGAGGGGCTGTCCTGTGCATCATAGACCATTTAGAAACATCCTGACCTCTACCCACCAGATGCAAATAGCACCCCTCAGATTGCGATAATCAAATATCTGCAGATGTTGTCAGGTATCCCCTGGGAAGCTAAATCACATGGAGGTGGGAACCACTGGCATCCCCTAAAGTCCTTCTGCTGTGGTCCGAGTTCTTAGTGTTGAAGGCTGTTTCAACTGTTAATCTGGAAGTAATAATGGAAAAGGACTTGGGATTTTTTTTGTTTGTTTGATTGATTCCTACATCATTAACTCAAATTTGTAAAGGATGTGTAAGGTGTCATAGATGGGGAGAAATGAATTCCTAGCACTGGTGTCAGAGAAACCCATTACCCATGCATTGGATAATGTGAGGGGTTGCAGCTCAGGAGACAGGATTTCAGGTGTGGTCTCTCTCTTGGAGAATTGCATTATAGGGAGCATCTACGACCTCTTTTTTTCAGCTTTGCTGCTTCTCCTGAATGGCATGGTGGGTCCCACACGGTCACAAATTGAACAGGAACAAGTAAGCTGAGACAGGGAAAGCTTGTGTCAGTGGCACCTGAATATTACCCGTCATCCTCTTTTCCTGTCTGTGCCAGTCTCATAGCTCAGCAATGTGGATGAGTTACCGAATTCCTTTTTCTCCTCCACATCTTTTTTTTTTTTTTTTTAAATCTATAAAGGTTTTATTGTGCACAGAGGGAAGGGGGTTTCAGTCCTTCTTGGCAGCTGCTTTCCTCATGGCGGCTAGGACGTTGCTCAGCTCCTCCCGCTTCATTTTAGCACAGATGTGTGTCCCCACTCTTTTCTTGATGAACTTGAGGGCCCATTTGTCCTTGGAGACCTTGAGCAGCTCCATGGCACGCCGCTCATTTGGGGCAAAGCCACACACTTCTCGGATCATGTCCCGCACAAACTTCGTGTGTTTGGTGAGGCGCCCACGGCAGCGGCTGTGCCTCAGTTTGCTCACGTTCTTGGTCACCTTGTGGCCCTTGTTGAGACCCACGGCCATGGGGTAGTGCAGAGCCATGGCTGCAACAACAGTGGGAAACTCCAGTGGCTCCCTCCTCCACATCTTAATGGAGGATGGTACCTGCTCTTCACCTTGGTACATGTCTGGTGCTTTTGAGACAGAACCTCAGGCTATCGCCTTGGGTCGAGTGCTGTGGTGTCACAGCTGACAGCAACCTCCTGGGCTTAAGCAATTCTTTTGCCTCAGCCTCCCCAGTAGCTGGGACTACAGGCACCTGCCACAATACCTGGCTGTTTTTAAATTGTAGTTGTCATTGTTTGACAGTCTTGGGCTGGATTCAAACGCACTAACTCTGGTATATGTGGCTGGAACCCACCAGAGTTGTTTCTTTTCCTTCCTTCTTTCCTTCCTTCCTTCCTGCCTGCCTGCCTGCCTGCCTGCCTGCCTGCCTGCCTGCCTGCCGGGACTGGGCTCGAATCCGCCACCTCTGGCATATGGGGTTGGGCCCCTACTCCTTTGAACCACTGGCACTGCCCTAGACTCATTTCTTGAGCTCACCTCTTATGGTGGTGTCAGTTGTCTGAGATCATGGACTTTTTTGTAGTTTAATTACCTGTTCCAGAGCCCCAGGTACATTGCCAAGTGCCATCCTCCAAAAAGCAAAGCATGCCTTCCTCCCATAGGCTGCTTAGCAGGGTGATTTTTTTTTGTCCATGTCTCGTGTGGCTGGAGCTCCCGTGCGCCATGCTTTGTGCAGATTACTCAGAATCCCTGGATGATGAAGCCAGGCTTCCTGCCATCAGAGGGGACACTCCACTTAGAAAGACTTACAAATAAATTGAATGTAATATGAGAATTGTTTTTTTTTATCACCTATGCAGAAGTACCTGCCTCTTTGGAAGCTCTTCCCAAGTCCTGCAAAACTGAAACACACTTGGTGACATTTTGGAAGGCATTGGCCAGTGTGGTCTGGGAGAACACTGTTCTGAGACTCTGAAAACCTGGGTTTGTTCATGCCAACACTGGCCCCAGATAGCTGTGTGCTAATTCCAGTAAACCCAGGGGACTTTATCTTAATGGACTTCATTTCCTAGGCTTGTAAAATGACGTGGTTGGCTGTCATCTCTAAGGTTGCTTCTGACTGCTGATCTAGTCTTATTACAATGTTTGAGGGCTAGATACCTTGCCATATTAGTCTTTGTAAGAAGGATGTATTGTAAGTTTTTTCTTTTTTTTAATGGCCTTTCTTCTCATTTATGTCCTTGGGGAGACTTGGGCAGACTCCAGTGTGGTTAGAAGCCCAGCAATACTTTGATGTCCCATCTGAAGGGCAAACCAATAATCCAAAAGACTAAACAAACGTCTTGTCCTGCAGGTCCGGAGGAAAGATACTATCTGTAAACAGCCCCATCGACCTCAAAGGGCATCTTTCCACAGGGTTTTTGAGCGGAGAGGTGCCCTTTACTGTTTTCTTTCTGTTTGCCTGTGGAATATTATAAAGCCATTAGGTTGAGGTAACCTGTTTGCATTTGCTTCTCAAGCTAGGAGTTTGCTGCCCCTTTAAAGTTTGTCTGTATACCTCTTCTCATTTCTCAGTCTTGTAGGCTCCATCCTCAGCATTCCAGGGCTGGTGACCCCAAGGCTGGCAGCAGCCAAGCTCACAGCAAGGGGCACGCAGTCAGGCCTAAGATCTCTAGTGGTTAAGCACGTCCTAGAATAATGGAAGAGAAATGTTCAAAGCACTCTTCTCTCTTTCTTTGAAACAATGTAGCATACTTATTCATATTTCAGTGTTGTTTAGTAGGTAAATCTCACTTTATCCAAGAAACCATCACGTGATCTCTTCCTGGACCACCTGGATGATACTTGGCATTTATGGCCTGATACCATCGTCCTGTGTGTACAGGTGCTATTTCTCTTGCAAAGTCATGATCATCTCCTACGGCCAGTGCTTGTATTTAATCACCTAGTAAGACCTCCACAACCGGATTGAGCACTGTGTGTGTGTGCATGCGTGCGTGCGCATATTAGATACCCAGTAAAATGTTGGGGGAATGGATAGATCACTATGTCAGGTACTGGGAAGCACTCAACAAATAGTTGTTGAATTAGACCAAATCGTAAGCGGCTATTTCATGGTTCCCTATTCTTCCTACTTTATGCCATTTACTGTGGGTTAGAAAATAAGGAAGCTGTGTGTTTGCACTAAAGAGTGATAAGTGGTTGCTGGTTATCTGAAGACCCATAGAGCTTTTAGTGGTTTTACAGCTCTGATTCTGTATTTTTTTTTTTAAAGCAATGTTTACTATTTCTGGCCATTATGTACACTAATATAAAAATTTAATTAGACTCTTTCTTTTCAATTAATTATTACAGCCCTGTTTGTTTGCTCTCTCGACAGAGCCTGCTTTATGGGAACAAGAGAGATCAATTTTCTATCACAAACTTCATCACTTTTGACTAAAGTCCAGTGCGCCTGTGAGTGTAGGCACCACTCTTGATGACACCCCAGGCAGACAGAGGACTGTGGATTGTGAAATGGCCAAGCATTTAAAGTAGCCTCAGTGAAAGGATGCTTTGGATTCAAGAGGAGTTTTGATTTGCCATTGTCCTCAGAGCAGCACAGGAAGCAATGTTAAAATTCTGCACAACTCCTGGGAGTGAAAATATACATGTGTCACATTCATTTCTCATTGTTTAGTATTTTTATGAGGATCCCGAGAGTTGAAGTTGGGTGTAGAATATTAAAGATTTCTGCCTTAGGAAAGTTATTTTCTTTGACAGCACCTATCAAAGAAGGTGTGTGCTCTAGGAGGGCAAAGACCTGGAGGGCTTGTTCTCTACCTCCAGAGCCCACACAGTAGGACCTGGCACGCGGTTACTGTTCCGCAAATATTTGGTGAATGGGAACACATGAGATAAATAGCTGGTTTTCCAGATTAAAAGTTCTCTGTGCTGGTTTCACTAATACATCTCCGTGATTAATATCCTGGATTGGAACCATTTCGATGTTGGGAGTTACACTGCACCTGTGGCAAGAGTTGCCGCAACAATATTTTACCTTTGCAGGGCAGGGGCTGGGCCTGGTCTGTAAGAGTCATAGGGTAATGCCCAGCGCAGTCCACCCAGCCCCCAAGGACAGAGCGTGAGCTTGGAAGTTATACGCACTTGGTGCAAAGCCACTTGCCACCATCCCTAGCTCTGTGACCTGGGGGTGTGTAGCATTACCCCTGCTGTTCCTTGCTCGCTAATCTATAAAACTGGGCTACCAGGCTGAGGAGGTGGTGGATATTAAATGAGATCGCCACAAGTAATGCTTTCTATACAGAGATAGTTCAATAAATACCCCCATTTACAGTTCCTTTGCCTTCTCGTGGCATTTTCCTTTAGTGGAGAGTGGTTCTCTGAGGTTCTCCGTACTGAACTGTTTTACCTCTTTCTCTTGCATAAAATGAGGAAGACAGGAGAAAGAGCCCCCGGAGCCTTGGTTTTTGGTTAGCTCACGTGACATGGTGCAGTTAGAGGCTAAGCCTGTGTGCAGGAAGGACTCATCCTGGGTGACAGTGGCGGGGTGGTGTGTGGATGTGTGTTGAGGTGCACATGGAAGAGGGAGCTCCAAATACAGCACAGTCCGATAGAACTTTCTGCAGTGGTGGCAGCAGTCTACAGTGGCACTTCCAGTGTGCGGTCACCAGCCGCATGTGGCTGTTGAGCATCTGAGATGTAGCCGGTGTGCCTGAGGAATTGATTTTTCATTTCCTTTGGCATTGATGTAACTACTCACAGGTAGGCAGTGGCCACCATGTCAGCCAGTACAGTACAGCCAGTGCATTTCTTTGGAACTTCGGAGAAGTCGGGAATCTCAGATATAACCCTGCGCCTGCTGGATCAGAACCTGCTTTTCTGCAAGATGTGCAGCTGGATCCCATTTGAGAAACACCGGGCCGTCCATCTGTTGTGCTCTTCCCCGAGACTTCTGTGCCTTGTGCTCGGTGCTGACGCAGGGCCCCTGCCGTGGTTTTCAGAGGACTTGCGTGTGTGGGTCTCTTGTTCAGACATCAAAAAAAACACTCCTGGAGGTTTCATTTTGGGATTAAATGCTGTTTTGCTTGTTTTTCTCATACACCTCCTTAATCTCTGTAGTCCTGTGTTTTCTCCCCAAAAGTCACCTTTGCTTTTATCTTCTCATTCATCCCACTGCAGCTTTATTTGATCGACTACTTTTGACTTAATCTGGTAAAGATATGATATGTGCACGTGCATACACACACACACACACACACACTTTCAAATCAAATCAGCCTGTGGTTGTCTTAATGCTTCCCAGCACTCTGCCTGGTGATAAATATTTCAAAAGCTTACGTAGTGTTTTCTCCTTAAGTGAAATTACAGAAATGTCCCCTCACCTCCCTCAAAGTATTAATAATTTCTGTTCTGTAATGGTGCTCATTTAACCAAACAAAAACAACAATTTCAAAAAACTGCCAATCTCCACCAGTCACATCACCTCGGCTTATGTGTGTGCTGCTTAGGTGTCACTGACGTGAGCCACAGTTAATGATTTTGATGGAGACTTTCCCTTCCTAATGCCTCACATTGTGTGGTGGCAGCTCAGTGCCACACATTGTCTAAACAGTGTCAGTGGCAGGCTGCAGCCTAATTAAGCCACATCCAAGGAGTTGCCAAGGACACCATTGGGAAACTGAGGCACAGAGGCTCCAGGTTAGAGTTCCGTGCCCTCATAATGAATGAGACTCTAAAACAGACCCAGGGTCATAGTACCAGTAAACTACATAGCCAGAGCTTAAGCATATGCACGTTAGTACCATCCCGGCCACGTTGCTCTCTGCTGGGAGGGGCCCCGCTCCCACCCTGTCCCCAACTTGCTTACTCTTTGGGATCAGTGTTGACACTGCAGTGGGTCCTCTCCTCCTTCAGGTCCGGGCAATGTGTCACCTACGCAGAGACGCCTCTCCTGGCTACCCCATCAACAGTAGCCCCCTCCCCCCCATTGCACTTTCATTCTTGATTCCCAATCCCCTCCTTAACTTTTGTTGCCACCTGCAAACTTTACATTTATTTTTTATGTGAATTCCTTGAGTGTAGGGGGGCTTTATTGTGTTCACTGCTGTATCCTTTGGGTCTAGAACAGTGCCAAGCCCAAAGCAGCCCTCGGTCAGTATCTTTGAATATTTGAGGACACTCTAACTGGACGGCTGCTGTCCCCTCACTCTCTATCTGCCTCTAGCCTCTTTCCTAGTTGGCTCCTGCTGTACCTGGCAAGTATTCATGCAATACTCAGGCTAGTGATGTCTCAGAAACACCTGTGTGACCCTGGAAACTCCGTGCAGGAACTTTCCCCCCTATTTTCATTTGCTTATTTATGTATTTGGGGGAACAGAGTCTCATTCTTTCATCCTGGGTTGAGTGCGATGACATCACAGCTCACAGCAACCTTAAACTCTTGGGCTAAAGAGATGCTCTTGCTTCAGCTCCCGAGTAGCTGGGACTACAGGCGCCCACCACAATGCCCAGCTTATTTTTCTGTTTTTAGTAGAGACAAGGTCTCACTCTTGCTCAGGACGGCCTAGAACTCCTGAGCTCAGGTAATCCTCCTGCCTCTGCCTCCCAGAACTTCCCTTTTCATGACCCCTGATTATCCCACCCGGTTCTTTCTCCTCTGACTTACTGAATGTCCATTTTTTGACTGTGTCTTTGTTTTCTCCTTTCTCCATCCTTCCGTCTGCACCCCTGTCAGGACCAAAGCACTGAGTATGGCCCAAGGTTCGTCTATCTTGGTGTTTACACTTTCCAGCCCTCTCTTCCTCAGTACAGTTCAAGTTGTATGAGGACAGGAGCCACATCTTCCTTGTTCCGTTTCATGCCCCCAACTCCAGCTTGCCACCTGGCACAGAGCAGGTGCTTCATCACTGTTCACTGATAGCTGAATACAGCTATTTGATTCTAGGAGTAGATCCACGTAGAAAGTGTTGGAAGATCATCTCTTCTCCAGAATTAAGTGTTTCTTTGGCACTGCAAAATCTTACTGTTCAACCTGTGAGATTTAAAGGCAGAATGCTTCCTGCTAATTATTAACAGTTGCACTGTAAGAACAGAGCCATTATGGGGTCCTAAACCCTGGCACACTGCCCCCTCCAGCAGTGAACAAGGCCACGGAGCAGGGAGGGAAGCAGAGGCAACAGCAGCCCTGGCACCCCAGAGACCTCAGATACCCAAAGAGGATTGCACTATCAGGGCCAAAGGAGTAGGGAGTGGGTAAAAGGATTTGAAATGAGATTATAAGACCTGAAAGGTCCTTGCCTTTGTTCAAGAAATAATTTACTGGTTCCCTTCAGGGCAGTGAGACGATCCAGTTAGGGCCTGGAATGGTAGATCAGTGTCCAAAGGTTCTTCAGATACTTATCTGTAGTTGTTCCTGTTGAGCTTCTTTTTTTTTCTCTCTCTCTCTCTCTCTTTAAAAGTACTGTAAACAAATAAAAATCGTGAATATAAGGTATATTAAGAGAATACAAAGGCAGCCTCCCTTTTAAGAGCATTTGTGTTCAGTGTTTCATGAAGGCAAAGTAAATGGGTTGTAAGCTCTCAGTACACTCCTTCCTTCCTTCCTTCCCTCCCTCCCTCCCTCCGTCCGTCCGTCCGTCCGTCCGTCTTGTTCTCTTGCCCACGCCGGCAGTCTGGAGTGTAGTGGCTCAATCATAACTCACTGCAGCCTCAAACTCCTGGGCTTAATCAATCCTCCTGTCTCACCCTTCCTTGTAGCTGGAACTAAAGCTTTGCACCACCATGTCCAGCTAACTTTATTTTTTATTTTTTTTAGAGATGGGGATCTCACTGTGTTGCCCAGGCTAGCCTTGAACTCCTGGCCACAAGCAATCCTCCTGCCTCTGCTTCCTGAGTAAGAATATGGTTTATTTTGAACCCTGAGAAGAAGAGTCCTTATTTTTATCTTTGACCCCAGTTCCCAGCCTGTAACACCATTCATAAAATCTCTTATATGGATAAATCAAGCCAGTGTGCTATCTACCACTTGTATTGGATTTTATAGCCAGCATAATCGTTCTTTTGATACTTTAAGGCCTTTTCCACTTCTCATTCTTCCTAGAGGTGTGTTTTGATTGGCTCTTAACCCAGGTGCCTCTTAATCCTAAATCTCAGTTAGCATCTCCTTCCTCATGCTGTCAGCCTCCCTGCCCTAGCTGAAATTTTTATTGACATGAAGTGGCTTTTTGCCTATATTACAGCAGGACCTCCTATTCCCCTGAGTGTGGTGAGGAGAGCAGTGAGGGATTTGTCTTAACCGCTGTCAATACCTGTTCCCAATTCTTGCGTGATGGCTGGGGATTAGCTACCTCTCCGAGGTATACAAGAAAACAAGGTATACAAGAAAACAGGTTGTGTGGAACTCAACTCAAAGGCTATCAGGCTTATTTCACCTCCAATGAAGGGACCAGTTTGTGAGTAATTCTGAAGAAAACATTTGAGAGATTTTTCAAACCATGCAATCCCGAGTTAACACAAAGTTTGGGCAATGGAGGTGGTTACAAATTTGTTGCCAAACCTTTTGTTTGAACTTCCATTATGAAAAATTCATTCCAAATCTATGGGTCTATTTTCTGCCAATAGAGAGAATATGTGGGACGAATATTTGGTGTGTTGAAGGACACTGAATTTTGCCCTTCAGTGTTCACTGTATAATTATGTTGATGTGAAATATGTGCCCACCCTTGGGAGGCCGCAGGAAGTGGTTATTTTGAATAAATTCCAGATATGAGCTTCTGACTTGCCCCTTTTTCTTAAAAATGAAGTACTGTAACCTCTGTCCTTCCCTTCCCCAATGCCTGCAAATGTGTTTTATTTGAAGATGGGGCTAGTTGGGTTTCAGTTAATTAAAGTTTTAATTGTGTTTGATTCTGCAGCAGGCCTAATGTTTACCTGTCTTAATAATGAAATGCAAAATATCATCTATGAGCTCCCACTCTTACTGGACAGCAAGACAATACCAGCAACCTCGAAACCTGCTCACCCTGCCCACCCTGCCTGGCGACATGTGTCTACTGTTTACATTAGGCCTTATATTCAGATTTGAGAAAAGTGTTGACTTAAGTTCCATCCTCTGAACATTGTTCAAGTATGGCTGTCATGTGGAACTTTTGAGCACTAGTATGTTGGGTATCAGAACTCACCTGAGCAGCACTCAAGTGTTTCTTGTCCTTCTGTGCAGAAAAGTTAACATGGCAGGCCTGAGACTCCTCTTCCTAGGGGCTGGCCTCGGCTGTAGACTTAGATTTCAGGAGGAAGAGCAGCTCACAGTGCCTCCATCATTTGTATAAGCAGTGTGATCCTTGGAAGAAGAAATCTGGCATTTAGGAATTCTCTAGCAGAGGGTGTCTATGTGAGTCGTCTCCAAGACAACCCTGGGCACTGAGTCTGGGATGTGCTTCCCTTGCAGACAGCTCTCCACCTGTTGTCGGGACTTGTTGCTGGGAAATTAAGTGCACCTCATGTGACTCCACTGGTAGAGGACTCTGGGGAGCTTGCGCCTAGTTTCCTCTGGACTGTACCCCATGTGCCTTTCCCTTCGCGGATTATGCTTTGCGTCCTTATGCTGAAATAAAACACAGCTGTGAGCACAAATACATACTGAGTCCTGTGGGTCTTCCCAGTGAATCACTGAACCTAGGGGTGGTCTCGGTGACCCATGACACCCCTCCCACACCTGTTCCACCTCTTCAATTTTTCTTTCTCATCAGGTCTTATCCTTTAACCCAGTACCCAAAGTCAGAAACTCAGAATCATTTTTTATTCTTCCCTTGACTCAGGTGCCAAATCCTGTTGACTTTGGCTCAAAGTGTCCTCTTGAATCTGGCCTTCCTATGGCTTTGGGTATTGTCCCAGGGTGGTTACCAGCTCCTTATCCCTACACTTAACTGCAGTAGCTTCTCTGCCTCGGTATTGTCCCAGGGTGGTTACCAGCTCCTTATCCCTACACTTAACTGCAGTAGCTGCCTCTGTTCTCCATTCTGGCCCATCTTTCACGTCGCCTTCTCTGAAACCTAGGTTGAACCACAATTGCCCATGAAATAGAAGAGAGACATCTTGGGTTGGCAGCCTGCCTGGCCACAGCTGAAGGTGGTGAAGACCAGACATGAGTCGCCACCTCTGCTACTCTCTAGCTGTTACACACAGCCAGTGGCATTACCTCTCTGTGTAGGAGTGTCCGTATCTCTATACGAGGATAAAATAGTGCCTTCCTTGTAGGATGATGCAAGCATTAGATGAGTAATTGCTTAAAGTATTTAGAATAGTACCTGGTACATAAAGGGTACTTGAAAACTATTAGCTGAAATTTTTTCTTGTTTTTGCATGGCACTTTTCCCCCTCTGGGCTGTAAGCTGTTGTATCGTGCCTGGCTGTGGCTCTTCCGTAATCAATTGCTAAATGAATGAATGAATGAGTTGGCGAAAGAAAGAGGGAGAGAAGATTAAAACATGGTTCGTACTTTTAATAAGCTTCTTGGCTGGGGGATATCAGATGCCCTACTCAGTGAAGCTGGCAGTCCACGAGATGTGTGGGTCCACCAGTGGCATGCTGAGAAAAGATCTGCATAAAAATGGGAAAGGAAGCGAATCCAGTTGTTTAAGGGAAGTTACCAAACTCAGATCCTACAGAAAGAGATGGGGAAGTGTTAGTATTTGGTGTGCTTCTAAGAGATAGCTATAAAAGTGAAGTCCTCCTGGGCAACCCTTGGGCTCTATCCTGCTGAAACTTGCCTTTCACGAGGCTGACATTCTGAGGTCCTTAACAGGGACCTGCGAGACTACAATTACTATGTAATGATTTCTGAACTAGTCTCTCCAGGGAGTTTGCATTTCTCTCTGGCTCTATGAAGTAGAAAGAACTCTTGGAGAGAGAACAGCACAGGTCAGCTGCAGCACCGACTCCCAAATCCTGGCTCCTAAAGCTCGGCTGAGACAGTGGCGTGGCTTTTACCAAGCCTTGTACCCCTGGGTAGGGAGTATCAGCTTTAGGAAGTTGCTGTCAAATGTAAGGCAGCTGTGCCTTGTGTAGACCTATGTATTTCCTCAGTAACTCCTGGAGACCATATTGTATAAAAGTATGATCAAAATTGCTTTTTCTCTTTTTGCATGGGAACTCTCTAAAGTGACAATACCAAACTGTGTCTTGAGTCCATGTTGCACCCTTGGGGTCATGGCTTGTTGAGCAGTTTCTGTTATATTCTGTTACATTCTATGAGTTAGCTTCTGCTGCATAACAAATACCCCACACTAGGTAGATTAAAAGAATAATCTTTCACTTGCTCGACATTCCATCTGTTGGCAGTGTGGGCTGGGCTTGAAGGTCTCATCTCCATTCCTCCTGCTGTCTGGGCTTCCTGTGTGTCTGGCCTCAGCTGGGGCCTCCTTCCTCAGGGTCTCACATGCTTCAGGAAGCTCTTCCAAGCTTACTCACCTGGTGGCAGAAGGATTCCCAGCAAGAAGAGAAAGGAAGCCCTAGTATGCAAGCACTTTTCCAGCTTCTGCTTGTGTCATATTTTACTAACGTCCCATTGGCCACACCAAGCCATGAGGCCACGCAAGAGTCATTGTTGGCAGGGGCCACAGGAGGGCGTGGATGCAGGAAAGCGTGATTGTTGTGGGCCTTGGCTGTGTAGTTCATAACAAGGAGTTTGTCTAGGCCAGTGGTTCTCAACCTGTGGGTTGCGACCCCCACAAGAACTGTATTAAAGGGCCGCAGCATTGGTTGAGAACCACTGGTCCAGGATCTCACCAGAAATGAAAGCAACACCACTCTTCTTAGACAGTTAGTTGCCTGGGAGGGTGC
Organism: Loris lydekkerianus; assembly: GCA_963574355.1. Lineage (NCBI taxonomy): Eukaryota > Metazoa > Chordata > Mammalia > Primates > Lorisidae > Loris > Loris lydekkerianus. The sequence continues at coordinate 6,879 of CAUYPK010020886.1, read as the reverse complement.
AGGCCGGGAGCTAGCACATTCTGCTCACCGTCTGCCTGAGCCCACTAAGCACTTCTTCCCTCTGTGACCAGTGGCTACACACACGCAGAAGCCATCTGGCTTGCAGATTGATGGCCACTGTGTCCCAGAGGAGCCACCAGGAGAATGTAACTGGATCAGCACAAATCTGATGTTAAAGCTAGAAAAGGAACTTCAAGCTGATATTAAAAATAGCCTGCGTGCGTACCGTATATACTCGAGTATATACGGTAGTTCTATAGAATGTCATCTAAAATCCCCTATAGTTTCCTCAGCCTGTTCCAGGCTTGGCCTGCATTTTTCCTGTTTTCTTGAGCACCTTTCCTGTTTTCTTGAGCAGAATATGCCAGCATTCTGAGAAGAGCAGAGCCATGGAGGAGAGTGTGGGGAAGTGGAAGGGACAGAGACGTGCCCAGGAGATCAGACTCTTAGATTCTGTAGCTGGGTTCTCTACCATTGACTTTGCTCTCATGGGGAAGTAGAGAGATGAGCTGATGGATTAGATGACATCTGGTTTCACCACAGTTGTCATCACCTCATTTCATGTTATGTGTCCTTTCAGGGTTATGCTGATTTGAAAGATTATATTTAGCAATTAATAGTGCTGCCTTGTGATGCACTGAGAGACAAGAACTGAGGGAATGATTTTAAGATGAGATAGGTGTTTAGATGGAGTCTAGAATGAGTAGGGGGAAGGGTAGGAAGGATGGATGATCTTTGGGCCTCAAAATATGTCTGGGCCCTGGGCATTAAAGACACATTTATCACCCTTCTCCTTGTCTGCCTGAGCTGGGTGTTTGGGAGGAGGTCGATCAGGTATCAAAGACCATCTACCAAGTACATTTAGGGAAATAATTCAGGGATCTGGGAGGCTTTCTGAAGTATGATTATTGGAAGGTGGCTTCTGCTCCAAGCAGGAAAAAGTCATTAAATTTGAGTAAGAATAAAATTTCCATTCTTTTAGGTTGAGATTATGATGAATGTGTCAGGTGAAACAAATTCAACTCTCTTGGTTACTTATGATGTTGATCTTTTTGTGTTCTCTATTGGGTAACGCCAGACATCAACGAGTATGTAAGATGGTTCACGTGACTGTGCCGGTGTGTTTCTGTGTGTGTGTGCATGTGCATACATGTGCAAGCGTGGCCTGATATGCCGCACCAACCTGTTCATCTCATGTCTACCTTTCCTAAGCACTTGGCCACCATCGGGTCTCCAAGGCTTTAGGTGTTGTCCAGCAGTTACTAAGCAGTTAAGAGATATTTATTGAATGAATGAATCTAGAAAATGTGGAAGGGAATTTTTTTTAAGCATCTTTAGTTGCCGGTTTTTGTGAAATCAACAGAGACATTTTAGTGGTCACAGAACAATGAGTGTTGATGTCATTTCAGGTTTTTGGTGAGGCTGAGATAAGAAATGAAAGGAAACTGATAAAAAAAAAGTGACCCAAGTTACATTTATACACCATGAAAAACAAATGCACATTAACTGCCAAGACCCAAACCCTGAGTTATTTGAGTTACCAGCCTAGTGTAGTAGAGCACGTATCTTTTTGTAGTGTATTTCTGTTTTTCTAGAATTAAAATAGCTTGCTTGTATTTTTGATTCTTGAGTTAGCATATGCACATGTAGAGCCAAACAGTAAAACAGTATGAAGAACTCAAGTGCCCCTATTTCTGTAATGTTAACATTTTAGGAAAACTTACCTTTTAATTTGTCTAATTGTGGTAAAATACCTATAGCATAAAGTGTACAATTCAGTCATGTTAAGTATATTCACATCATTGTGCAGCCCATTTCCAGAACTTTTTTATTATACAAAACTGACACTTTCTCACTGGGATCCACATTCTTCTTTCTGTATCTCTGAATTTGACTTGGAATCCTATCGTATTTGTGCATTTGTGACTGGCTTCTTTCACTTAGCCAAATATCCCCGAGGTTCATCCATGTCATAGTGTGTCAGAATTTCCTTCCCTTTTAAGGCTAAATAATACTCCTCTGTAGGTATAGACCACACTTGGTTTAACTGCTCATTCGTTTAGAGACACACTTAAGCTGCCTCTACCTCTTGGCTGCTGAATGACATGGGTGCTGGAACCCCAGCTTCTAACACATTACTTTACTCACGATGTGCATCCTTTCTCTCTTTTTTTTTGCTATGTGCATAATGTCCCCTTGTATGGTTTTACCTATCTGTGCTTGGACATTTAGGTTGTTTTTCATGTCTTAATGTTATGCCTCAGTAAACATGCTGAGACTTAGACCTTTGCACCCTTGCCTAGGCTGGATTTTCTAGAAGCAAAGTCTAAGACAGGGATTTGGGTGTGAGTGATTTGCTGAGGGGCTGTTCTAAGGGGGAGGAGGAGTAGGCAGGATGAGGAACGGCCCAAGCAAAGAAGTCCTGAAGTCTGGCCGTGGCCTCATGGGAGTGTAATCCCACTGCCATGGTGGTCCGCCTTGAAGCAAAGGGGCCTGGTTTTTATTCTGCTGGTCATTGTCTTATAACGGCCAGACCTCTTGGGACCATCAATCAAGAGCAGTTCTGTGGAAGGTGGTGAGAACAAGCTGTTAGCCCAGGGCTCAGGGCAGCTGGGGGTGGGGACAGTCCCTGGTACAGAGGATATGGGTGGGGCTCTACCACAGGTGCTAATAGCCTCTGTGGTCCTATCTTTAGGCCTGGTGCTGTGCTGAGCACATAAATGCAGTTCTAACAGTCCTATGCTGTGGGTGAAAAAAATATAAGTTACTTTCCCAGGGCCCACAGCTAATAAGGGATGGGTGGAATTGTAAGGCATACTTGTGTACGGCCAGTACTGGAGCCCCAGTTCTTCATCGGCAGGCTGCAGAATGGAACATTTAATTCCTAGAACCTGAATTAGTGGGCCAAAGAGATGTGTAATTTCTTTTCTACATTTTCTCCCCCTTCCCTTTCCCCAAGTTATATCAACTTATATGCCCATCATATTATAATTGACTGTTCTCCTACTGTCCCTGGGTCTTGTCAGTCTTTTAAATAGCTGCTAACACAATTGATGGAGATTTTTTTTTGGCTTGATTTCCCTTCCTTTTGTTATTCCTGACGTTGACAGGACACCCTTGCTGGTGTGTATTGGGCAGCCATGTTTTTGATGGTCCTTTGGCCTCCAAATCCCCACCGAGAGTTGAATGCTGCCTTTCATTCATGTCAGTACTTTGTGCTATTTCTAGATTCTCGGGCTTCTGTCTAGTCTTATGTTAAGACTCCACTTACTATACACCTTATCTTTCTCTTAAAGATAGAAGGTTGTAGAATTTCTCTTAACAGCTATTTACTGACTAAAGTGTTGCCAAGAACAGACATCGACAGGCCATCCAGCCCCAAATAAGAATAGGTAGCACCCTTTTAGGAGCAGTGAAATGTGTGCGTGGTGCTGTCCTGCCAGTAGTCACTTTTCTTACTGTGAGGCACTATTTCTCTCTTCAGCTTGTCTATAATACTTCATCTGCGTGGCTGGCCATTTCCTTAAAGGCAGTGGGAGAGGTGGTCTTTCGCTTAGTCTCTGTTTGAATTACCAGTGGCTCAGTAGCTATTTTTGTAATTGAGAGAAAATTTGACTCAGAGTGGCTTGAGTGCAAATGAAAATCTGTTAGCTTTATCTAGTTGGGAATTCAGGCAAAGTCAAGAAACCCATGACTTTATGGCTCACAGTCGTCAGAGTCCAGTTTCTGCACCCTTTGGAATTCCTTCTCTATACTGGCTCCACTTTCAGGCAAGTGTTCGCCTCATAGGCAAACCCCACCTGAACCCTTGCAGTTCAAGGCCAGTGGAAAGAGAGCAGTTCTCCTCCCCCAGAATTTGGGCCCACCTGCCATTGGTCTGAAGATATCCCCTTCCCTAGCAGAGGACGGCGTGTGCTTTTTGACATATGCCTTGTGGCATGTCCTTCCTGCACTCGGTGCTGGCACCCCAGGGAGTTGGGGAGCTCTGGCTGGAGGAAGAGGGAGTGGATACTAACTGGCCAGAACAGTGGTCAGCACCCTGCACCCACATTGGTAGAATGGGACTCAGTGATGTTTTATTTTCCCATGGAGAATAATTCATACTCGCAGGCTCAGGTAGAGAATTACTTTTAGAGAGCTGGGCTTGCCCGGGCTCTGGTGACTTGAGGAGTCGGAACTTCCCCCTTTCAGGTAATCCTGTGACTGTGGGCCCTCTAGAAAGCCCGAGGAGGCCTAGGTCGTGGGTCACTCTTGGCGGACTTCAGTTCGGTTCTCATTGCTAAGCCTGCTGTTTTGGGATTAAATCCAATCGTGGTTCCTTAGCACGCAGGAACCAATGTGCTGTGAGATCCTGGTCTAGGGCTAGGTCTCAGCTATCTATGGAGGGGTTAACCGGCACCCCTCCCCAGTTAGGAAAAAAGCAGGCTGGCACACACCTAGATTTTTGATGAATGAAGATTGCTTTAAGATTTATTTATGAGTGATTCTGGGAGGCTTAAAAAATGGCAATTTTTCTAAACTTTGATTGACAGTGGGATTGGGAAAGATTGTTACCTTTATCATGGTTATGCAAAAACTATGGCCTGTAGTAGGATGCAAAACACGTGTCTCCCAAGAAGAAGCAGAGACGCAGCCTGCCAGTGAGTTTCAAGAAATACTGTGGCTTGGTAAATCCAGAACCCAAGGGAGATGGCATCAAAAGCAAAGAGAGGTTTTGTTGTTTCAGACTATAGCAAGAGCATGTCCAAATTTTAATCTGGATCAGCACTTTCCCAACAAAGTTCACAGGCCATCTAACATTATCTATGGGCGAGCTGATTTCTCCATGAAAGATAATTGATTCCACATTCCTCTCAGACCTAAAAACACTACTCATGTTTGTTTTTAATAATCAAAATCATTTCAGTTTAAAAATCGGTGTAGATTTACATAGCCAATGTGATGAGTTCCTTAGCTCATTCCATTAATAACAACATAGAGGAAAGGAAAACATTCTGAATCTTTGTGTGCAGAGGTGGAGGGAGGATTGCATTAGCTGAAATCAGAAAGCTTCCAAGTAATGATTATTAAATGTAATAATAATTAAATTAGCATTCCACAGGGACTGTTTTCTGTAAATTTTGGTAGTGCAGTCACTGAACCATACGCATGTACTCAGAGCAGCCTGCGTGCCAAACCATTTGGTGGGAAATGGCTCATTTGCTTTGTTTTGGTCACGTTTACAGTTAATCCCAAATCAATTTCGTTTTCAAGAATTAAGATGTCACTTAGTCTTTCTTCCACTTTAGGCTTTTACAAACTTTTTCTGAAAAGGGCCATATAGGAGCTATTTGATACAATGTAGGCACACGAGTAAACAAATGAGTGTGTCTTAAAACATTTTCATTTGGGGGCACTGAAATTTGAATTTCATACAGTTTTCATGTGTCACGAAATAGTCTTTTGATTTTTTTTTTTTTTCCCCTCCCCAACCATTGAAAAATGTGAACGCTGTGCTCAGTTCCTGGGCAAGGCGGGTTGGCTTATGGTTCGCCTGTTCTAGTTCCTACTCTGTCTTTGCATTTAGAATCTTTTGGGGAGGGGGTCAGAGAATACTACTACAGTTTGCATATGAAAGGGAGAGAGTGTGTGTGTGTGTGTCAGTCACACTTATCTGTTTCTCCAGCTTTCCTTTTGTGCAGGAAACAGTGTTTCTGGACATTAGCACTTTGATCTTTCAGGACCTTTCCACCAGCAGTATAGTCTCAAAGGCAGCTTTGCCTTTAGAGACTCTGAAAACCCTCTAGGCTCACTCTCCACACAGAGAAGGCTGAGTGACTCGTGAATTGAGAACACCGACACTGGTGGTAACTTGAGAGTCCAGCTGTTGAGCTTTGTACGACTATAAGGGCTGTGAAAATGGTGATGATGCCCTCAGAATTATTTTGCAAATATAAATAGATAAGTTTTACAGGGAAATAACTGTTCCCTGGAACCAAGAGGGAGTAATGTGCTCCCCTCCCCATTTGGAGGTGAATATCTAGCTCTTGGGGTGGATTAGGAATAAAGAGGAAAGTGATTTTTTTTGGGGGGGGGGGCAATAAGTATGTTTTAAAAGGTTTAGTTCTATCAGGTGATTATTATTCTTAAAAGACTAAGCAAAAGATATGCTTCTCTACAAATTGTAAACACCTACTTTTGTTTCGAGTAATATTGAGGGAAAATAGGAAAGTTGCAGAAACGTCCAGTTTTCGAAAATTGTTCTACATCACCTGTGGCAGTGAACCAAGACAGGTAGATGTGCCTTGTATTTGATTAGATCTGGTTAATAGGAATCCTTCTTCTTAGGGCCCTCCCATCCTTTGTAAATATAAGGCTTTTAAATATTTGTAATTAGTCTAGATTTAGCAATGGCTCTTCCTGATTTGGGAGGAAGCATGCTTCATGGTTGCCAGGCAACAGCTAATCGTGGTATTAGCTGCCAACAAGCTGTTGGCAGTCACTGTAAATTCTTTTGTCTTGTTAACAAAAAATGAGTGTTAAAGATACAGCAGTATATAAAGTCTGTTCTGTTGTTCAAATATGTCTAACTTAGGCGATAAATTCCTGCACTAATATAACCTCCATGTGCCTGTAAAACCTTGATGTGCTACTACAGTTTGTAGCGTGTTTGGGGAGGCTGCTCGTTCTTGTACTTGAGTCACACGTCATCTGCTCCTGGCCCTGAAGCTCTTAGGGCAGGACGATGATGTAATAGAGGCGTCGTTTTCTCAAGGTCTCTTAAAAAGACTCTGAGGGTTTTTTTTTTTTTTTTTTTTTTTTTTTTTTTTTTTGTGGCCAGTTTTTTTATTTATATTAGGTTTGCAATTAAAGGTTGTGTGTCAAAATATGGGCACCAGG
>CAUYPK010020885.1:0-22386 GCA_963574355.1 Loris lydekkerianus | reverse complement strand
TGCATCTTACAAGGGTACATGTGAAACTTACTAAATGTAGAATGTAAATGTCTTAACACAATAACTAAGAAAATGCCAGGAAGGCTATGTTAACCAGTGTGATGAAAATATGTCAAATGGTCTATAAAACCAGTGTATGGTGCCCCATGACTGCATTAATGCACACAGCTATGATTTAATAATAATTTTTTTAATAAAGCACCAGAGCTTCCGGAAGGGGGAAAGAACTGGAGAACTCACTTGGGAGTCTCCACGTGGGCTCTTTTATCTGGGGATCTTAAGTCTAGAGGATTGCACGTGGCCAGCAGTTGGCTCTTTACAGTCTTTGTCCCTGAGAAGGGATGAGGGTATGTGCTCCTACCCCAGGTGGAACCACCCAAAAATCCATCACAGGCTGCTTTGTCCATGACCTTATCAGAGCCCAGAGGATATGTCCTGAAAAAGGCAATCTGCTTGTGCCTGGAAATGGGGGTCTGACTTCTGAGCTCACCTGAGCCTAGAGAATGGGGGAATCCCTGTCTAACCCTGAGTGGTGGAATCCTGTATCATTAGAGCCCTTAACTGGTGAACTAGAGCTATCAGAACTCCCACGTCTGCTGCGCCCACCATCCCTGCACTATTGTCTGGTTCTAGAACCGTCATTGTCTTTCCAGGCTGTTTTATTTTTCCTTTTGGGGTGCATTGTGGTTGTTTTGCTGAAAGCCAGGCATAGTAGGTTGGCAACAGGAACAGGCGTGTGTGTTGCACTCTGTGTCCAACACTGGTGACTTTGCTCCTTCACATCGTTGTGTTTATTACCACAGCACCACTCTTGCCCACTGCCTCTCACTGTGAGGTTTGGTTACCTGGCCCAGGGGTGGGGCTACATGGGGGGGCTCTCCAGGACCTCACTCCACTAGATATTGGAAAGTCGGCCTCATACCTGCCTCAGGCTTCCTTGGGGAGAACCTGAGGCCTGTCCACAATCCTGATTAAATCTCCAGTCCGTGGGCCTGTCCCAGGAGTGGCCTTTGAGGCTGTCACGTCTCTGGCAGGGCAGCCTTTTCCTCTGTGTTCCCTTGTCCTGTCCTAGCTCTAGTCCTTAGAATCCTTCCCTGGAAGCCCAGCCCCTGAAGCCCTGGTGTTGCCCCTGTGGGTGGAGGTCCCCTCCCTGCTGGGCTGGGACTCCCAGCTGCCTCCTGCAAAGCCCCTCCCCAGACACAGCCTCTCAGGGGCAAGAGCTGGAGGGTACACTGTGATGGTTGTATATGTTCTCTCCTGCCTGGGCCCTGGGGAGACCTGTGTGGGACCCTCAGGATGAATAGCTAGAGTGGTTTCTGGAGCAAAATCCCCAAAGCACATGTGTGGGGACACAAGGGCACTGTCAGCAGTTTGTCAAAGTTGCCAGTCAGTGCCAACCTTTCCCACCTAGGGGTCAGATGGCCTTTGCTCTGGGTAGACAAATTGCAGCTCCTTTATCTAATTATACCTGCCCCACCCCTGATTTCAGAGTGGCAGTTTGCACTGTGACCTCAGTTCTCTAGAAGAGTCAACATGTTTCAGCTTGTTAAACTCTCTATGCAGGAGAGCAGGGTGTAAAGTAGGGTGGCCCTGAGGCTGCTGCCTGTGTTAGGGGTGGGTGTGAGCCAGGCCCCCTGTCGCCCACTGCCCTGTGCTGTCGCTTGTTTTCTGGGAACTTACAGTGTGCCTGGCATTAGAGTATAAGGAAGCAGGCAGAGTCATAGACCCCCTCCCAGGTCATAGGTAACGGATGGGCGGCTTATCGCGGTCAAAGCATTCCCTGCCATGAGCAGGTTCCAGACACAGCGTCTGTGATGACCCCAGCTGGACGCCGGTCATCTTCAGCACCCACACTCTTGTGTAAACAAGCTATTGAGATGTTTTGAGCCTCACATTTGTGAGTTGGAAATGCTATTTATCTCTAAGTGTCTTGAAAATTAGAAAATTCGAAAAAAAAAGAGAGTCAATGGCCACGTGGAAGAATTAAGTAAGCAGCAACTGTGGTACTTGGATGTCATTAATGTTCCAGTGCCTGGGGACCAGCGGCAGAAGTGATGCATGTTATACCAGTGACACGAATTCCAACTGTGCTACTCCAAAAGAATTTATCATAAGACCCCTAGCAGTATATATCAATCTTTTAGAAATTTCCCTGAGGGTCCAATTAGGCCAAAGTGGATTCAGCATGTCCACCTGCACCAGGTCCGTGTACCTTCCAGCCCTTCCTTCTTTATAACCTTGCTCCTTCCTTATTACACAGACCACAATTTACACGTCAATGTTCTCCTCCTATCATTGCCTTTAATTCGGCATAAATTGTTTACTCCATTCTTTTAAGACATGGAATACATTGTACTCTTAGTGGTCACATTGAAAACATTGAAGCATTTCACACTGATTTTTGAAGTCTCTGCTCCTTCACCTTTTTGTGGTTAGTACCAGGGCAGTCTACTCTTAATACAGTCCCTGTGTCTTCTGATTCAATTTGAATTATTTTATGGAAAACATTTTTGGTACATAAAAATAACACATTCATTTATGTCATTATGAAGGAGAACATCCCGAGGTTCTATCCTGGGGAAGAAAAGTTAAACTTCGGCAAACATCTTGCCAATTCCTTTCCAGGTGTTCACAGATGTTCTCTTACAGAAGTGGGCCACAGACAGACGTGGGCAGCAGACAGACGTGGGCAACAGACAGATGTGGGCCACAGACAGACGTGGGCCACAGACAGACATGGGCCACAGACAGACGTGGGCAGCAGACAGACGTGGGCCCCACAGACAGACGTGGGCCCCAGACAGACGTGGGCCCCCCAGACAGACATGAGCCACAGACAGATGTGGGCCCCACAGACATACGTGGGCCCCACAGACAGACATGGTCCCCAGACAGACGTGGGCCCCACAGACAGATGTGGGCCCCATAGACAGACATCGACCACAGATAGACATGGGCCACAGACAGACATGGACCCCACAGACAGATATGGGCCACAGACAGACATGGGCCCCAGACAGACATGGGCCACAAACAGATGTGGGCCCCACAGACAGACATGGGCCACAGACAGACGTGAGCCACAGACAGACGTGAGCCACAGACAGACATGGGCCCCACAGACAGACGTGAGCCACAGACAGACATGGGCCCCACAGACAGATGTGAGCCACAGACAGACGTGGGCCCCAGACAGACGAGGGCCCCAGAAAGACGTGGGCCCCACAGACAGACATGAGCCACAGACAGACGTGGGCCACAGACAGACGTGGGCCCCACAGACAGATGTTGACCCCACAGACAGACATGGGCCCCAGACTGACGTGGGCCCCATAGACAGACGTGGACCACAGACAGACGTGGGCCCCAGACAGATGTGGGCCCCACAGACAGACGTGGGTCACAGACAGAAGTGGGCCCCAGACAGACGTGGACCCCACAGACAGATGTGGGCCACTGACAGACGTGGGCCCCACAGACAGACGTGGGACCCACAGACAGACATGGGCCACAGACAGACATGGGCCACAGACAGACGTGGACCCCACAGACAGACGTGGGCCACAGATAGACGTGGACCCTGAGGGAGGGACAGCACAAACCTTCTGTGCTGCTCACAACACCTGAGGCCCTGGTCTGGGAAACTGGCATCTTTAAGCAGCCCCTTGTCACTCACTGAAAACAACGTGAGATGACAATACTTAGTGGGTTGGAAGTTTTAAACGCATGCTTCCTAATCAGGATGCTGATAATCTTTCTCAGGAATTCACTAGCCCTTCTGGAGCTCACGGTCTAGACTCAGCAACCATCAGCAACCATCACACAGCACCCCAAGTGCTGCACTTCACACAGGGGTCCTGCCAGATCACCACCACCCCTTCAAACAGATCCCCTCCCCACTGTGTGGGCACCACCCTGAGACTCCCCAGCCCTGCCAGCCCCCGGCCTTCTTTCTGTCCATAGAACATTCCAATCCTGGTTCTATCTCAGGAATTCCCTCAGGGCAATTTCCAAACCTTCTCTTAGCTGCTGTTTCATGTCCCTCAGGCTCAACTTAACTTTCTGCCCCAAGAACCCACCTCGCTGACCACTCTGTCTGGAGAGGTCCCTCCCAACACAGCTGTATCACGGTACTGCCGCCACTCTGGGCCTTTCGCTGGATTGCTTAATGTAATATATCTGTATGTCCAGCTATAGGACATATCTTTCTCTTCACCACGCTGTCCCTAACAAATAACACTTGTGAGGCCGGGCGTGGCTGCTCGTGCCCAGTATTGTGGGAGGCCAAGGTAGGAGGACTGCATGAGGCCAGGAGTTTAAGTCCCTCCTGGGCAACATACCAAGACCCCAAGTCAACAAAAAATATAAAATTAGCTGACCATGGTGGCACCTACCTATAGTCCCAGCTACATGGGAGGCTGGTATGGGAGGATCGCTGGAGCCGAGAAATTGGGGTACAGTGAGCTGTGGTTGCATCACCACAATCCAGCCTGGATGACAAAGAGACCTGCCTCTTAAACAAAAGTTGCCGACATCCCGTAAGGCCTACCACTTGGAGCAGACAAACAATTCCTCCTGCAAATAACCCGTCTCCCGTCTCACCTGACAAGCCTGCTTGACATTTCCAGATTGGTTTCCTCCTTGTTTACCCCATTTCAGTGGGTAGAAGACTCGTTCTGCTTGGAACAGTCACCCAGGCCCCGGTCCAGCTGCTTCTCCTGTTGTTCATTGTAATGAAAAGTACGGGGGTTAAAGAACATTTTTTGATTAATGATTTTTGAGGCAATATGGATTTTAAGAATAAATTTATGATGGTCGACACAGCAAATGTTGATGTGTTACATCAAATAACATCCTTAAAAGTAGAGAGGTTAGGCTAACTGATGGTATCTATTACTAAGCTTTCTTAAAATAAAAATTTTAGGGAAAAACAGTGATGAGGGAAACCCTTGATCTAACACTGCAAATTCCACCTAAGAAAATAAAAATGAAAATGTTTACTAGAGCAACACAGGCATGTTTCTTCCCCTTACGAGGAACTTGTCCCTAGGATCATAAAATGTCGTTTAAGTCCCTTCCAGCGGCACTGACCAGAGGGATTCAGAAAGTGGCTGTTGACAGAGGTAATTGCGATGCTATCGGGGTCATCACTTTGCCCCAAGTAACAGCGTCAGGGGATCCTAGACCAGGACCCTCTTCCTCTGGGCACCCTGTCCAAATATTTCTTCTGAAACTCGGCATGGCAGGAAAGTGCAGACAAAGAGATAAAGTTAAAGAAATGCATCTGTGAGTGCCCGATCATTGCCTTTAATCAAACAGATTGAAATCCCCACCCATTATTCTTCCTTAAATAACACGGCTGTACCAGTCTGCCTGGGGCAGGGTGGGGTCTGTCATTGGTCCTGGAGGCACCGCATGAACACAAACGGAAGTGCCATTGGTTTACTTTCAGCAGAATTGCTGCATTAAGCTCCAGCCATCGACACTTACTTATTGCACCTTTGAAATTACATTAGTAATTAGGAAATGCGCCGTGCTTACTCTTTGGAATGACTGTGGTGATTCACCTGTGGGGCAAAGCTCAATTCTCCCCGTCCACATCTGGGATGTTTTTTCAGCATGTTTGATTTTTGACTGCTCAATTTTTACTCTGTATTCAAAACAGGTTTTGTCTATTATTTAGTATTTACGGGTAATTTTAAAAAGAAAATTGCTAACTGACTATAATGTGCCAGGTACTTCCAGGCACTTTCCACGCTGCCTTATTTGAGATTTAAATGGCGTTCGTCAGTTGCTATATTATTACCATTTTACAAGCAAGGAAAATGATGTGAGAAACAAAATGATTCTATTTGCATCATCCAGGCAATGAATGTGGCAGAGAACAACACTTTGCCAGGTGGTCTGGCTCTGTCCTTCAGGAGAAGCACGTATTCACAGCAGACTCTGTGCTTCATCTCTCTTTGGCCTTTGGGGGGGTGAACAGGACACAGGACACATGCCCAGTTCTCCAGGGGCCGGACGTGCGGCCTCACAAACCACTGTGCTCAGGGGCTGCTGACCCGCTCACCCTGGCAGCAAGGACGCTGGGAGAAGGACACTCAGGCTGCGAGGGTCATGGGCCCTGTTCCCACTGGGGTGCTATGTTTTTTACTTATTAAGAAAATGGGCATTGAATGCTTTAGTCTCTGCAACGCACGCACAGATACAAAATGGAGGCAGACAAATCCAAAGACCTGAGTTGTTGTGATGATGTGAATTGGTTGCTGTCTGTGTCAGTGCGGTATTTCTGCTACAGCAGCATAATGTAGAGATTCCTGGGCCAGAAGCACGTCAAGGGAAGGTCAGCTCCCAAATCTCTGCTGCTCTGTCCACGTAAAGGGCCCCTGGATAACCCAGGGTCATCTCCACTTACCCTCAGCTGGCAGCAGCCCCAACTCTGGGGATTAGCAGGTGGGTCTCCCTGGCTGGGGGAGGAGACATGGTGCTAGGGGTCTCTCTATTTGACCTGATGGTCAGAAAGTCTGGAGGACACTTGTGGTGACCCACCTCTGCCTATTGGGGCCAGAGCGTACCCAGAATGCCCTGGAGAGGCTACATCTGACAGGCTGCCATCCTGGGATGTGGCCAGCTCACCTGAGCACGAAGGACAAGGAGATATGGGGAACTGAGAGGAAACCCTGCTCCATGCTGCTCCTGGGACCCACCACTTGTCTTCCAGTGAAAGTACAGATGTGTCGCTGCCACACGAGTAAGTCAGTCAGTGCACAGCTGATCTGGTGGTGCTCCCATCACCCAACCAAATGACATCCACATTTGCTGAAAATCATTCCAGAAATGTTATTATGTTCTACAGATATAATGTATCATTACCTAAGACATAATTACAAGTTATTCTCTTAAAATAAGCCAACAGATGCAGCTCTTCATCTTAAATAGTCATAAGATAAATAATTTTCTTCAAAACCGTAAATTGCTTCAAAAATAAATATAAAACCAATTATGCAAACCACATATCTTGGTGAAGGGAGAATCAGAGCAATTATCAAAGTTTATTACCTTCAAGTTGTTAGTCTGGTTGGTTTACTTGAGCTCTATCAAAGAATAGATGTTACCAAATTTTTAAATATAATAATAATTGTTTCAACTCATACAGTGATAACAATTTGAAAATCTATCCTACTTATAAAACTAGTGAAGTCTTGATATCTAAGTTCTGAGAAGACCAACAGAAATCATAGACAGGCCTGCAACAATCATAAATAAGACCTTCAATGAATTGAATGATACATTAATAACTTTACCATCAGAAATGTCAGATTAATAATAGTCTAATAGGTCATATCTCTTGATCACAAAAAATGGCCACATCTGTAGAAAATGAAAAAAAGACATTTGATGAAATTCTGCATTATTGTTATAAGTTAAGTCTATTGTGTAGTGATAAAGAATTATTCTTGACTTGGTGCCCGTAACTAAGTAGTTAGGGCGCTGGCCACATACACCGGGGCTGGCAGGTTGAAACCCAGTACTGGCCTGCTAAAACAACAATGACAACTACAACAAAGAAATAGCTGGGTGTTGTGGTGGGCACTTGTAGTCCCAGCTACTTGGGAGGCTGAGGCAAGAGAATCACCTAAGCCCAAGAGTTGGAGGTTGCTGTGAGCTGTGATGCCACAGCACTCTATCAAGGATGACATAGTGAGACTTTGTCTCAAAACAAAACATTATTCTTTCATAATCAAAGATATTCATTATAAACTAACTTACAGTAATATTTATAATAAAATAATTCATTTTTTCCAAGCAAACATTGAAAATACACTTTATAAATTGTAGAGATGAGATTATTGTTAAGCCCATGACTGAACTCACTTCTGCTTCATCTCCATGTTTTATTTTGCTTCATGTCACTGGAATCACATCATATATACAAGACTGTACTTTTGCTTCACCTAAGAATATAGCATGAGCATTTTCTAGACAATAAAAAATCCATACAAATGTCAGTTTAACAGCTTTAATGGCTGCATAATGTTCACCTCTTGTTCTACGGAGGAGATGTGAATTTTATCACCTCCAATTTCCTGATGCGGCATCTCCAGGAGGTCACCTAGCCTGCCAGTGGTCACACCCTGCCACCTCGCTGACCCAGGAGTCAGCCTCCCTGGGCATGGGCGCTCGCCAGCTCCTCCTCCGTCCCTCACAGCGGCCATCTGAAGACACAGCTCCAGCCTTCTCTTAATAATATCCCTGTGCTATGGTATTTTAGGAGTAAATCAACTTGGACTTGGCAATCTCCTTTGTCCCTGTTATCTTTCCAGAGGAAGAAGATGGATGAACTGCTTATTTTGGCCTCCACCCACAGCCCAGAAGTTACAGTTAGACAAGATGAGGATGAGCAAGCCAGTTATCAATAAAAACCAGCAACAGCACCCTCCTTTGTGAGCAGCTGCCCTGCCTCACAGCACACCATTTGTTTACGTATTTTACCTCTTTTGTACAGGAAGTGCTTCGGTGCAGTTGCCAGAGAAACCGCGATAACTACTCGCGTCTATTTCGCATCTATAGACAGACCCTGAAGCCCCTGCTGGCTGCAGTGAGGGATCTTTCATTTTTTGTTTTTCCACCTATGCTGACTTACAGCCCCAGCTTTCCATGAGGAAAAGCCTGGCAGCGTCACCATTCCCCTGCACCCCAGCCAAAGGCATGACCAGCACCTGGTCTCTCTGCTGGCCAGAACACCACATCCTCCAGACTCCTGCGTCCCCCTGACAGAGAAGCACCTGAAGGGAGGCCCAGGGGGGCTCTTAGGCACGGTGTGGGACACACCCTGGGGTACCACCCTTCGTGGCCTGCCAGGCCACCTGGCTTGACCAGAGGATGACTTAAAGGCATAACTGATGCTACTAACAAGGGGTAGTAGCTAGTATTTATTGATTGTGGATTATGTGCAGGCTGTTCACATCTCTGATCACCACAAAAACTTTGCAAGGCAAGTTTATTGCAGCATTTCTACTTTACCAATGAGGGGGCAAGGACAGGAGATTTTGTGACCTGGGTGAGGTTTTAAAGGTGCAAAAGTGAGTCAAACCAGGTGATTCTGGTGCCAAACCCACATTCCTAAATGTGGTATTCTATGGTCTCTTGTAACCAATTTCTATGCAAAATGTTCTATTAAAATGGAAAATATAAAATGAGACAAAGGCGTTTTCAATATTCCTTAATAAAATCTAAAAGAAAAAGAACTTTCAAATTGATAGTTTGTAGCCCCAGCTGAAATAAATATCTTTCAATCAGCAAGAAAAACCCCAGGTTCTAGCCCTTAAGGAAAAGCAGACTCTACATCTGGGACTTCCCACCCGCCTGCACGAAGGGACGTGCTCCAGACAGCCAGCAGGGGGCAGCACGGCCACGCTCTGGGAGGCGGGCGCGGGGTGCGGGACGCTGGCCTGGCCAGCTGCAAAAGAAGAGCGAGAATTTGCAAAACAACTAGAAAGAGCCAAGAGAGCGAGGTGGAGCACACAGAGATACAGATAAATGAAGATTGAGACAGGTACGTAGGTGAGCACGTAGGTAGACAGCACAGTAAGAGCTGGGAGGGTAGTTCAATTAGAGGAATATTTTGAGACTTTAGACATAGTAATTTAAGTCAATATTTTAAATGAATATGACACTTTTGAGTTGTATTGCATGATTGATTTTTACCAAGTCACCTTCTCCTACCTGCGCAGGGCAATGTGCATCTGTCTGCAGCCCCCACCCACACCCTGGGCTCACACAGGAGAGGACAGCAGGTGGAGAGGACAGCAGGTGGAGAGGGCAGCAGGTACAGGGGGCAGCAGGTGCAGAGGTCAGCAGGTGCAGAGGACAACAGGTGGAGAGGACAGCAGGTACAGGGGACAGTACATGGAGAAGACAGCAGGTTCAGGGGACAGCAGGTGGAGAGGACAGCCAGTGCAGGGGACAGCAGGTGGAGAGGACAGCAGGTACAGGGGACAGCAGATGCAGGGGGAAGCAGGTTCAGGGGACAGTAGTTGGAGAGAACGGCAGAGGGCAGCAGGTGGAGGAGACAGCTGGGGCAGAGGGCAGCAGGTGGAAAGGACCGCTGGGAGGCTCACACACGCCATGCTGCCCTGCCCCGCCATGGGCAAACGGGCTTTTCCCAGACAGGCAGGGAAGACTCCGTCTGGAAGGACCGGTACTTCCTGGCCCCTGACTGGCGCAGCCTCCTGCATTAGCACTTTCCACGGATAGCCCAGTGCCCCTTGTGCCCGCTAAGGGCTCAGTTGACGAGAGCCACGCTGTGCCCTTCGTGGGGTGGCCTGGAGCTCTGGACCCAACGTGCCCCCAGCCACCCGGGAACAGGAGCAGGAGCTGGGCCCGCTCGCCCCGGGCTGCAACAGTGCTCAGCCCCTGCTCACTCAGAATCGCCAAGGACAGGAATAGAGGAGGCAAAGAGGAAGGTGAAGGTGAAGAAGATAGTGGCCCCCTGAGAAACAAAATCCAGAGGGGTTTGTGTTCGTTTTTGTTTTATTTTTTTGTCACTTTGTCACCCTCGGTATTGTGCCGTGGGGTCACAGCTCACAGCAACCTCTAACTCCTGGGCTCAAGCGATTCTCTTGCCTCAGCCTCTGGAGTAGTTGGGGCTACAGGCGCCCACCACAATGCCCGGCTGTTTTTTGCTCTTGCTCAGGTTTGTCTGGAACTCCTGAGTGCAAACAGTCCCCCCGCCTCAGCCTCCCATAGTGCTGGGATCACAGGCTGAGCCACCACCCCTGGTTGAGCTCATTCCTAAATGATACTTTTGCTGAGTCTAACATTACAGGTATCCAAGGACTTCCCCTGGCCTTAGTTTAGCCCAGTGATGATTTTCAACTGGTGTGCTTTGAAAAATTTTAAACATCATAAATTAAATTGTTTTTGAAAAAAGTTCAAAGCAGTGTTGGGTTTTGTTTGTTTGTTTTGTTTTGAGACAGAGTCTCACTCTTTTTTTTTTGGAGATGGAGTCTCACTATGTTGCCCTCGGTAGAGTGCTTTGGCATCACAGCTCACAGCAACCTCAAAATCGGACTTAAAGGATTCTCTTGCCTCAGCTTCCCAAGTAGCTGGGACTACAGGTGACGGCCACAACACCCGCTATTTTTTAGAAATGAAGTCTCACTCTGGCTCAGGCTGGTCTGAAACCTGTGAGCTCAGGTAATCCACCCATCCCAGCCTCTCAGAGTGCTAGGATTCACTCTGAGAGCTAACAAAATTCAATTTAATTCAAGAAAATTCAAAGTGACACATATTTCCTGAGGGATTTCCACAGCCCAGCCACGCTCAGGACACAGGAATAAGGCAGCCGTCAGAACCCAAGCCAGCTCCCTTCTGACAGAGAGAGCCGGGTGTCTGAGTGTGTGAGAAACAGCTGTAAGTGCTGTAAAGAAAAGAACACAGCACAGACGCCGAAGCTGACCACGTGCTCAGGCAGCAGGGACTAAAAAGCATGTCGTTGCATTTTAATAATGTGCAGAAGCCTGAACTCTCTGCCCAGGGTTAGTAGACAGGAAGGGACACGAAGCAAGGCGCAGTGACGGGAAGGAGTGTGGCTGAGGCCCAGGCCACCGAAACCTACAGCCTGCCCCACAGACAGTCCACGTGAAAACCTTCAAAAGCAGGAAATAAGGGAAAAATGAGATTAAAAGGAATAAGAAATGAAATGCCTAAATAAAGGGCAAATATTGCAAAGAGATGTTTTGATGAATGTCTCTGACTTTAGAAAATTAAAAATATAATCTGTGCTCAAGCCAAAATCAAAACTGTGTACTTACAAAGAAATAAGAAATGACAATGGCTTTCAGCTGGTTTTTGGCAAAATGGAACCAGGTGTGTCAGTCATGGACACCTGTGTCAGATGCATAACAAACAGCTCCCCACGGTGGCTTAACCAAGCAAATCGCCTGTTCTGTGAACAACCGTGTAGCTGACGAGGCCCCGCTGGCCAGTGCTCAGTCTGGGCTGGTTCCTCAGTGACCCCTCAGACAGCTGTCGGCTGGTCCTGGGGTCAAGTGGATGGGCCTTCATCCCCCTGGCTATGACCTGGGTACTCTCTGGACCTTGCACAGGCCAGCTTTGTGGGGGCCCAGAAGGCCCCCAGAGCAAGTGTTACACAGCCATCCAGGGCAGGTGTCCTGAGGGAGGACTCTGGGAGCTCCTGAGTCTTCTGCCCGAGCGCAGAAGGGGGCGCAGCATTAGCTGGCTGCATCCCACCTTGCAAGGCCGTCTCAGTGGCCAGTCCAGGCCCAGGCAACCCCTCCATAGGACAGTGTCACAGCTCTTTGGACACCTTGTGGAGATACCACAATAGGCCGAGTCGTGGCTGTCGAGTGCTGGAGGAGGAGCGGCTGGAATCCAGAAAACCCATGCACGGTTCTGTGGTCACCACAGAGGGATGGAGGGCCCCACCCACCCAGAATTGGTGCTGGTGTTCAGACTGACCCTGCCGCTGGACACAGGAGGCAACCAGCCCCATGTACACACACGGGGACTGGGGACCGCAGGGCAGTGAGTCTGGGCCTTCCTGTGGCCGGTGTGGGCCTGGGCAGAGTTCACATGGCTGAGAGTGCAAGGTCTCTGACGGGCCAGCTCAAGTGTGTGGCTCACAGGGAAGGGTGGTGAGGAACATCAGAAATGGAGTCAGACTCTTTAAGATACAGGGTGTCCCAGAGTATGCCTCTGAAGGCCCTATATACAAGAAAAGTGGGAAATTGTAGGTGAATGTACCTTCATTTACAAAATGTTCCTTATGAAAATTTACAAAGAGGTAGTTAACACGTAGACACTATTTTGTAAATATTTTATAAAATTTTATAATGACTGTTTTGTTAATACTGGTACATTTGGGGTATAATTTCCCATTTTCCCTATGTACAGCGACTTTGGGGGTGAACTTTGGGACACCCTGTATTTAGGAAGCCATGCTTCATAATCCAAGACGAACGTAAAACAGCAATTCGAGTGTTTATTGTTTAAATGTTCTACCCCTCGAATTACTCAAGGCCAACCTGAATCCAGCACAAGGGACGATAAACAAGTTCAAAACAGAAGTTCTAGTGTAACATGAGTACCTGTGACCCAAAAATTAACAAAACATTGAATAATAAGTAGAAATAAATATTGACACTATGATTATAAAACAAAAAATATAATTATATTCACCACAAGTATAGTGACTAAATAGTGTAACTTGGATCTCAAATTCCAATTTACCCTGACGAGTGTGAGAATCTGTAGAGGATGGGAGTAGCTGGGCTTTGCTTCCTGGCAGTGAGTCCTAGAGATCTGGACATGCAGACATCTGTCCCAGCCTTGAAGAAACCAGCTGGCAATACAGAGGGGGCAGCACAGCCGACCCACCGCCCGGCTTTCAAGCTCGTTACTGCACTCCAAAGGAAAGGGCTGGTGGACCCCTGACCTCACTTCCCCCTGCTGCAAGCCCACAGGTGAGGTTGTCTGAGCCTGGGGTGGGTGGTTACTTCTGGATTTTGGAAATTTAGGGATATTTAATGTCTTGGGGTTCTTTTGTTTGTTTTTTGAGACAGAGTCTCACTGCGTCACCCTGAATAGAGTGTTGTAACGTCACAGCTCACAGCAACCTCCAACTCCTGGGCTTAAGTGATTCTCTTGCCTCAGCCTCCCAAGTAGCTGGGACTACAGATGCCCGCCACAACGCCCAGCTATATTTTTGTTGTGGTTGTCATTGTTGTTAATGTCTGATATATATACATATTTTTAATTCTGTTGAGAACGTTGTAAATTGGAGGGTGAAGTAAAATCTCTTATTTTGTGGCAATAACACAGATGAAAGTGATGAAGTGCAGTTGCACAGGAAAAAGCATTCTTGTTAAAATGGCAACATGTGTGACAGAATTGTACTTAAAATTGTTGAAAAGCATATAATTTTATTTTTTTTAATTTTTTTATTAAATCATAGCTGCGTACATTGATATGATCATGGGGCATCATACATTAGCTTCACAGACCATTGTGATGAAAATGTGTCAAATGGTCTGTGAAAAACATATAATTTTAATTGCGTCCAAACAAGTTGCAGTAGTCTAGCAGTTCATCTAGAAATTGTGGTTATCAAAATTAACACCACAATATTTTGTGACAAAGCTGATGTCTTAAAAAAAAAAATACTTTTCATGGAAGTTGTACCTTCTCATTTTCCCCATCATTGAACAAATTTTAGAAATGTTTTAGCTTTTAAACGTAGGTGGTAAACCAACCTACTTGTCCCACAATGATTTTGGACATTTTTGCAAATGCATACTCCAAAGGTACCCATTGTTTTGTTCAGTTAGTGAGTAGCCTTTAACCAAGTATTCAAGAAATAATATGCCAAAAATTTTCTCCATGGCAACTGGACCACAATGACGTAACAGTGGAGTTACTGTTCCTGCAGTAACAGTGGAGAACAAACTGGATGATGACAACATAGACCCTGGAGAAGATTTAATTTTGAAATTCTATAATTGTGCTTTGGGATATACCAATACAGAGTCAGTTGCTAGAGCTCCCATTTTTTTAATTAGAAAAATCAAATCTGGTATATATCTATTCTGTACTAAGTGGGATAAAATTGAGAGGGACTATGATTTTGCAGTATCTAAATATTTAATAAAATATTCAAAAATTATACCTAGAGACATATTTGATGCACTTTGCCTTAAAAATCAGTAGCAAACAAAGTTGCTTTTAATGTAGCCTGAATATTTGGCCACCAAATACTAAATATTTGTTCTGTAAAAGTGTAGGATTGAAGGCCATGCGTGGTGGCTCAAGGCTTCTGGGAGCCCGAGGTGGGTGGATTCTCTGAGCTCAGGAGTTCAAGACCACCCTGACCAAAAGCAAGACCCCATCTCTAAAAATAGGTGGATGTCCCAGCTATTTGGGAGGCTGAGACAAAAGAATCATTAAGCCCAAGAGTTTGAGGTTGTTCTGAGCTATGATACCACGACACTCTACCCAGAGCAACAAAGTGAGACTCTGTCTCAAAAAGAAAAAAAAAAAAAAGGAAAATAGAAAAGAAAAAAAAGTACAGGATTGAAAAAGGTCCTCCTTCAGACAATTAAGTACATGTGGTACCTGGGCACCTACAGTGCAGGTATTTTTTTTTTAACTACAGTTGATTGTAAGTGTTTAAAATGTAAAAATTTTATAGGTATAATACACAACATTGGAAAGGAATGCAGATTTTTTAATTATTTAAAAATTAAAAAATAATTATTTCTTAAAATACTAAAAATTTGTATTAGTACCGAATCAATAATATTTTTTTAACTGAAGTGAATATGCAACAAGAATATAATTCTGCTTAAGTGTTTAATAATCAGGTACTACTATAAAGAAACATTTCTTGTCTTGATTTATATGAGTACATATTTTTGAACAAATATTTTAAGTCATATGATTTTAATTATTTTAGCACTTATTTTTGACTCTCGGTCTGGGTATCCCACTTTGTAGCCATCCTAAATTACACCGTTATTGTGGTTGCAGGGCACCAGGCCGGCAGCAGACTCATGCAGTTCCTCACTTTCTAGGCTTGCTGTCCCCCCCACACACACACAAGACGCTCACAGGGTGAGTGGTGACAGACCTGAGGCCCCATCTGGACATTCCCTGTGGAAGATGGGATGTAGATGCTTTGCCCTGTTCTTTCCACTAAGCCCAACTAGTAACCTTGAACATTACATGTTTAAAAAAGCATAAAAAGATATAGAAGGCCTTGGACTTGCTGGTGACCTCAGAGCCCAAGAATGGTATGAAGGTGAGTTCCTGGGTCTTCTCACACTCAGGGTGGAAGACATCAGAAGCCCCAAATGCCAACAAGCACAAAGAAAGCCCTGGTGGGAGAGAGAAGCAGGTCCCTGAGGCTGGGAGACACTGGCCACTGCCTGAGGCCCACACGGGCACAGTGCTGCCCTCCGTCCACCCCACACCGCGGCTGAGAGGGACTTGGGCTTTCACAGAAAGGAGGCCCCCAAAACGGAGGATTCACATGAGGGAGGTTAGACCCAGAGGCTTAGCACCAAAACATGCAGCTTTCTGTAGCAAGCCACGTGTCACACCCAGACGCAGGAAGTTCACGTGGATGAGGACAGGTGCGAGGGAGGTGCCATCAGACAGCAAGTGGGGAACACGGGGGGAGAGCCAACAAGACCCCCCAGGAGCCACGCGCACCTGCTGCTTCAAGGAGTAGTCGCTGGTCGTGAACGTCCTGGAAACAGATGGAAAAACAACAAAGGCCTCAGCAAAGAAATTATAGTTCTCAAGAAGGAGGTGGAAAATTTAAGGAACAAAATTGAAATTTTCTTGTTTTCTTTTCCAAATAGAAATTTCTGAACTGAAAAATAAAATAAGAACACAAGTGAGGGTCTTCCACCAGATAATGACAACAGTCATGAATTGAAAATTTGATCACTTCTGCGCTAAAGCCCCAAAGAGGCAAACACATAAGCCCACCCACCTTTGAATTCTATATAAAGAAACATCTAGAAAAATATTTTTGAAATCTCTATACTAGAAAAAATGATTCCAGCTCCTCCTCCCCACAGGAGATGAGCTGGTGGTGCAGGCTCCGCTGGCCTCTGGGCTGGTGTTGACACTGACTCTCACCTTGCCCTCAGCCGGAGTGCAGCGGCGCCGTCCCAAGACTTCAAACCGTTTTCACACATTTCCCTTGCTAATATTTCACCCTCACAACTTCATTTCCTCATCTTAGATTTTTGCAATAACACATTTAGCACTTGTGAGCCTACTTTGTTAGGATGAAAAAGACTTTTGCATCACGTTGTGAATTACTGAATATTATATCAACCTACTAACTCCTTTCTGACCTTATAAAGAAACCCACTCAGATTTACCTAGCACTGTATTCAAACTCAAAATTTTTCTAGTTAAATTAATTATATATATCCTTGTTTCTAAATAATCAATTATCTGCATCTGTTGGCCCTGTCTCATTTCTAAAGTGCCTTCCACAGGCTCGCTCTCACCTCATGGTCCAAACACCTTGGGGGTGGGACATGGACACTGTCAGGGAAGGGGCTCACCCATGTCAGACCCGGCACAGAAAATTGTCCTTTTGAGTTGTGGGTGATGATCTTTCCAAATTTCCATGTTGCCTCTGAGTCTTTCAGATAAGCAAGAGAGTCCACTCTACCACTTTCTTGCCCTCTGCCATGTGACCCGGTCCCAGCAGGGTTTAATTTCCGCCCTATAAACTTGATGTGGGCTCTCCTGCTGCCGTTCGCGTCCCCCACCCATGTCACCTGCCTGGAGTGACCCTCTGCCTTTTCTGAGTCTCTTGGCGTTGTGGACCCTGCTTCCTTCCTGAAGCCTCCCATGACCCACCACATGGGAACTGCTAAAGCAATTAACATTCAAGGAATTTCTTTGACAATAAGTTTAAAAATGGATATTGACGTACTTATTCACTCATCCTGTATTTACATCTTATTTCTCAGAATCGATTATAAGCTTTTTCTCAGCAGGGATGTTCTTGAATTTTCTCTGAATTTTAAAAACGACCATAATATATAATAAAGGAACTTAGAAGGTAATCAATAAGTCTTTGTTCGTTTTATTTGACATGGGAATAAAATTGTCACTGGAAATACAATTTTCTAATAAAATGCTATAATGCTTTGATTTAAGAAATGCCTCTTCTAAAATTTTCTGAGAACAGATGACAGCTTGGTGCTATCAAGCTCAATGCTGTCTTATTATCCATAAGAGGAAAAATATTTATTTCCTTTCAAAAATGAAATAATTTAAAATATGGGTATAAGCTAACCTTTGTTCCCAAACGTCACTACCAGAAATTCAACCAAAAATAATCTTACACATGGCTGTTATGGGCTGGAAGTGTCCAGGAGGCAACTTACGTGAGTCTGGTACCTTACCTGTGCTGCAGAGATGGAGATGTGGGCAGAAGGATAAGGCTTAGTGTGAAAGCAGAATGGGGTCAAGAGACCCCGAAACTATCAGAGGCTCCTAGCAATCGTGGGGTGCTGGGCTGAAAGAGTGGCATATTGGGGGCCCTCCCAGAGCCCAGCCCTAGGAGACAGGATAGGACTATGCCCTGCTCTGGGGTCAGCTTTCTCCCGGGAGGGGACAGAGACCCCAGGTGCACACCCAGGAGACATTTCAACTTATGTGAACAAGCAAGGCTCTAGTCTAGAAGATTTCCAGGGACAGGGCAGACTTCCTTCGTGACCTCTAACAGTGACCACCTGAGCTGTGGTGTGGAGAACGACCCTCACTGGTGAGCTGGAGGCAGAGATGAGCTAGGGGCAATGTCAGAGTCTAGACAGAAACGCAGGCGCTGGGACCAGCCTTGGGGTCTGTGAGGAAGAGATTCCAAGACAGACAGACTGGAGACCTGGGACAAAGGGACGTGTCGACTCCAGAGATGCGTTGTTTCAGATAACGTCTAAGGTTTTGACTTAAATAACTAGTGGGTGCCATCTTCATGAGCTGAGTCTGAGGGAAACACACCAACACAGCCCAGGAACTGTTGTCATAGACCTGGTGTAACACCACACCGCAACATGCAGGAGCCGGCTTCATGACGGCTCACCCCCAGAAGGACGGATGCTCCCAGCCTGGGTGGTGCCCGCCTCTGTCCAGCCCTCATCCTCTCCTAGATGCGGCTTGCAGAAGAGTCGACAGGTGTGATCTGTGGGTGCGAGGCACTGACGCTCACCTCTGCACCGTAGGGATTGCTCCGTCATTTTGCATATTCACCGTTTCCTCCTGTCCCCAGCTGACCGTCAAACACCTGAGTGCAGCACTTTCTGGGCTGGCCTGGCCTGTGCTCTTCCCTACCTACCTTTGTTCATGCTGCTCCCACCTCCAGAACTGCTTCTCAGTAACTCAACTCTGAGCCTGTAAAACCTATCCCTTCCTTAGAACTATAGTGTTGTCCCCCAAATCCAAACACCCCAGAACTCCAACAACTTGGAATCCGAACAAAAAATATGGGCAAATTTTGCCTGAAACCCCAATGCTGCTCTGGACTCGGGCAGCCCAGCATGCTGCTTGTGGGGTTCTGTGCCTACGTTTCCCCAGCGCTCGGCCCCCCTCTCAATTCATTGTTCAGTTCCTTGTCGGAAGCTGTGGTGAAAGCATCTCCTGTGATTTTCACAGCTAAGTTTATGCTTTTGTGCCTGTTTTGTGCTTTTCCTTATATAATAACAATGAGGTCTATTCCGCACGGGTCCTAAAGGTGTAGTGAGAAGAGTGAGGGGAAAACTGTCAGGCTGCAGGGAGGCTGAGAAAGGTCTGACTGCTGAGCTGGACAGCCCTGCAGTGTGGCTGGCCTCACTGCTGTGTTCAGGAGGCCTACGTAGACCGTTGGCACAATTCTGAAAAATAAAGCCGCTGACGTGGTGGAAGGGATTACAACACTGACCTCCAGGAGATGGAAACTATGGAAGAGATAGAAAAACTCCTCTTACTTTACATGAATGGCAAACAGTTGGCTGGTAATGTGATTTCTGAGATGATAATTTGTAAGAAAGCCAAGGTCCTCCACGATGACTTAGTGGAAGGCCTGCCTGATACCAGTGCTCAAAAGGAGGAGTCCAAAGCCAGCAGGGCGTGGCTCAGAACTGTAGGGACTGGGATCCCTGGTGTTGTTACGCATCGAGAGGCTGCCAGGGCTAATTCAGAAGCCGCAGAAAAGTCTGTAAAGGAATTTAAGGACTTGTGCACAATGAAGAAGATGTTTTGAACCCAGTGTTCAATTGTGATGAAACAGGCCTTTCTGTTTTTAGGTTTTGCATTTTTAATGTTATTAATTTATATTTGTATTCAAATCTTATTCTTTATTAATGTTTTACCTTAAAATCCAGTGTATTTACTGTTAAAATAATTTTGAAAATTTGAGTTTGTGGGATCCAGGGAATGGATTAATCCAGTTTCTGTTATTTTAAATGGGAAAAATTATCTTAGAACTTGAATGATTTGGAACTTGAACAGGGTTCTAGGACTGATTAAATTGGGATGCCACGGTATCACTGTAGTCCCAACTAATTTCTTCTATGGAGACATTCCTGCCCACCTTACATATACTTTTCCTATTCTTTTTCTAAAATTTCAGGTTAATGTGAGCATAGAAATTATTAGGTTACAATGTTTAATTTGTTAGGTAAGGTCCCTGTCGCAGTTGTGTCCCGGACCCTGTGGGTGTGGAGAGAAGGGAACACTTCAACACTACCGGGGGAATAGCAAATTAATGCATCTTCTTTGGAAAGAAGTATGGAGAATCCTCAAAGAACTCAAGATGGTCCTTCCATTTGATCCCACAATCCCATTACCCAGAAGAACAAAAATCATTTTACCATAAGGACGTTTGCACGTTTGAATGCTCATCAAAGCCCAATTCACAATTGCCAAGACATGGAGTCAACCCAGGTGCCCATCAACCCATGAATGGATCAATAAACCGTGGTACATGTAAACCAGGGAGTAGGATTCAGCCATGAAAAGACAGCGAATTCATATCTGTCCCCATTCTGTGAGCTCTGTGCAGAGTTCTATTTCTCTTGAAATAAAATCAAGTAATCAAGTACCTTACTTTGATTGTCTAGTGACCCTCTGCAAACTCTTCTCGCTTACCGAAACTGCAAATTCCCCAAAGGGCAGAGATTCTTCATGTTTTAGGCCATTTATCCATTCACTTAAACCCTGGGACACGGTGCTCAGAAATACACCCTGGAAATGCCCTTCTCAGCAAATACAAAGTGCTAACCCCCTTGTCAAATCCTTAGCTCGCCATGTCCTTTCAAAGGTGGTATTAAGTCTGCTGTGCAGAAAATACTCAGAGTCCCACTGGATTCATACTATTGCAAAACTAATAATAATCATAATAATTAAAGTCAGAATGGCACCCAGTTTTAGAAAATGATCTAATTTGCATCAACCCCATGTAATTAATTTTCAGTGATAATCAAATGGTAAACGTATTCTGTAAATAACACAGATATTTTATTTATTGTATCAGTAAAAGAAAGAAAAAAAGAGCATGAGGAATAGAAAAAGTGCTTTCACTATCCTCACCTCATTTGATTTTGTGCAATCACCTCTGTATAGGAAAATCACTTCTAAAGCTTGGAAGTGGCCTGAATTTGCAAATACGCTGTGGCTCTTAAACTGGGCCATTAGAGTGCTGTCAGCAACCAGATTTTCAGAGGCCTCGGCAGCACTGAGACAGCCCAGGCGCCGCTCAGCACTGCCAGACCCAGGACTGCTGGAGCTCAGCACGGCAGGTGGTGAAACTCCCCGGTAACGAGGTGTGGTCCTGCTACCCACCCACAGACAAGGAAGTCACACTCATTGCCAAGTACCATTTTTAGATATAGCATTTAATTTTGAAACTTTTCAGAAAATACACAAAAATAAAATTTGCACTAACACAGTGTGATCCACACTGAGCCTTTCCTTTAGAGAACCAAAAACTGTTGCTGGGGTTTCCACCAATTTTCTGCAGATTCTGCTGTGATGACCAGACCAAGCGTCTACATTCAAAGTAAATGTTTGCTGAGAAAGCCTTCCACACAGTGGGGTGGGGTTGGGGGGTGGGGGTGGGGGAAGAGGTGGCTGGGCCCCAATACTGTTACTGGTGATTGGTGTGAACACCTCATCTCTCCATGCGGGCGGTTCCTGGGCCCCAGAACTGTTACTGGTGATTGGTGTGAGCACCTCATCTCTCCATGCAGGGGGTGGCTGGGCCCCAATACTGTTACTGGTGATTGGTGTGAGCACCTCATCAATCCACACAGGGTGTGCATGGGCCCCAATACTGTTACTGGTGATTGGTGTGAGCACCTGGTCTCTACACGTGGGGGGTGGCTGGGCCCCGATACTGTTACTGGTGATTGATGTGAGCACCTGGTCTCTCCACACGGGTGGTGGCTGGGCCCCAATACTGTTACTGGTGATTAATGTGAGCACCTCGTCTCTCCACACGGGCGGTGGCTGGGCCCCAATACTGTTACTGGTGATTGGTGTGAGTACCTCGTCGCTCCATGCGGGCAGTGGCTGGGCCCCAATACTGTTACTGGTGATTGGTGTGAGCACCTCGTCTCTCCATGTGGGCAGTGCCTGGGTCCCAGAACTGTTACTGGTGATTGGTGTGAGCACCTGGTCTCTCCATGCGGGCAGTGGCTGGGCCCCAATACTGTTACTGGTGATTGGTGTGAGCACCTCGTCTCTCCACGCAGGGTGTGGCTGGGCCCCAATACTGTTACTGGTGATTGGTGTGAGTACCTCATCTCTCCATGCAGGGTGTGGCTGGGCCCCAATACTGTTACTGGTGATTGGTGTGAG
>CAUYPK010020884.1:0-11910 GCA_963574355.1 Loris lydekkerianus | reverse complement strand
ATTGAAAGAATCATATGGTCCTTATTTTTAAGTTTGTTTATGTGTTGAATTACATTTATAGATTTATGTATATTGAATGAGCTTGAGACCCTGGGATAAATCCCACTTGGTCATGGTGTATAATTTTTTTTTGATGTGTTGTTGGATTCTGTTTGTTAGGATCTTGTTGAGTATTTTAGCATCTATATTCATTATTGATATTAGTCTATAATTTTCTTTTCTTGTGGGGGTCTTTCCCTGGTTTGGGGATCAAGGTGATCTTTGCTTTGTAGAAGTGTTGGGTAATATTTCTTCTTTTTTTATGTTTTGGAAGAGGTTTAGTAATATAGGTACTGGTTCTTCTATAAAGGTTTGGTAGAATTCTGACATAAAACCATCTGGTCCTGGGCTTTTCTTTTTAGGTAGATTTTGTATAGTTGATGCTATTTCAGAACTTGATATAGGCCTGTTCAACATTTCCACTTCATTCTGGCTAAGTCTTGGTAGGTGACGTACTTCCAGGTATTGGTCGATTTCTTTCAGATTTTTATATTTCTGAGAGTAGAGTTTTTTGGCCAAAAGTTTTTCTATTTTATTGATCTTTTCAAAAAACCAACTTTTGGATTTATTTATCTGTTGTATAATGGTTTTGTTTTCAATTTTATTTACTGTATATACTCGAGTATAAGTCGAGTTTTTTCAGCACAAAATTTGTGCCGAGTTTGCATTTTTTGGCAGAAATTTTGTGCCGAAAATACTCATCTTATACTCGAGTATATACGGTAATTCTGCTGTGATTTTGGTTATTTCTTTTCTTCTGCTGGGTTTGGGGTTGGAATGTTCTTCCTTCTCCAGTTGCTTGAGATGACCCATTAAGTTATTAACTTCCTGTCTTTCTGTTTTCTTGAAGAAGGCTTGCAGTGGTATAAATTTCCCTCTTAGGACTGCCATTGCAGTATCCCAGAGGTTCTGGTAATCCATATTTGATTGTCATTTGTTCCAAAAATTTGATAATTTTCTTCTTAATCTTGTCTGTAACCCATCTATCCTTCTGCATAAGGTTGTTGAGTTTCCATGTTTTTGTATGGGTATGCCGGTTCCTGTTATTGAGTTCAACTTTTATTCCATGATGGTCTGAGAAGATGCAAGAAATAATTTCTATTTTTTAAAATTTGCTGAGGTTAGATTTGTGTCCTAGGATGTGGTTGATTTTGGAGTATGTTCCGTGGGCTGATGAGAAGGATGTGTATTCAGTTTTGTTGGAATGAAATGTTCTGTAGATGTCTATTTAGTCCAGATATTGAATGGTTGAGTTTAAATCTAAAATGTCTTTGCTTAGCTTCTTTTTGGAGGATCTATCCAGTACTACTAAAGGGGTGTTAAAATCTCTAACTACTATGCAAGTGGAGAAAATCAAGTTGCTCATGTCTGTTACAGTTTCTCTTGTGATTTGAGGTGCGTTCTGGTTGGCTGCATAAATATTAATAGTTGTAATCTCATCATATTGCGTATTCACTTTAACAAATATGAAGTGTCCATCCTTATTCTTCCATCTTTCAGTTGGTTTAAAGCCTATTGCGTCTGCGAATAGAATAGGAATGCCTGTGTTTTTCTGCTTTTCATTTGCCTGAAGTATAGATGAGCATCTCTTCAATGAGTCTATATATTTTTTTTAATGTAAGATGTGATTCTTGTATGCAGCAGATATCTGGCTTGAGTTTTTGTATTCAGTCAGCCAACCTGTGCCTCTTTAGAGGACAATTTAAACCATTCAAATTAATTGAGAATATTGATGAGCCTGTCGAGAGTCTGGTGGACATTTTTAATTATTTTGTGACTGTGAAAGTTAAAAGTTGATCAGAATTTTCTGGGTGGGCTTAGTTTTGTGGTGGAGGATTTCGCTGGTCTTTGTGGAGGATAGGTCTGAGAATATCCTGAAGAACTGATTTAGGGGTGGCAAATTTCTTCAACATGTGAATGTCATTGAAGTATTTACTTTCTCCGTCATAAATGAAACTCAGTTTAGCTGGGTACAGGATCATGGGTTGAAAGTTATTTTGTTTTAGGAGATTAAAATTCGATGACCATCCTCTTCTAGCTTGAAAGGTTTCAGCACAGAGATCTGCAGTTATTCTAATATTCTGCCCTTGTAGGTAATGGTTTTCTTTTAACTGACTGCTTTTAGAATTTTCTCCTGCCTATTAACTTTAGTGAAATTGATTATGCTGTGTCTGGGGGATATCTTATTTGGGTTGAGTCATGCTGGAGTTCTGCAAATGTCTGCTATTTGAATTTCAGTATCTCTTGGCATGTCTGGAAAGTTCTCTTTCATAATCTCATAGAGAAGAGACTCTGCGCCTTGTGAAGTCACTTCATCGCTTTCAGGGATCCATATAAAATGAATATTGGTTTTCTTCTATTTGTCCCAGAGCTCTCTGAGAGAGTGGTCTGTTTTTGCTCTCCATTTCTCTTCTTCTTTGAGGGTTTGGGAGTGTTCAAAAGCTTTGTCTTCAATGTCAGAAATACTTTCTTCTTGCTTCATTCTATTGCTGAGGGATTCTACTGTGTTTCTCATATCTTTGAGGGTTGCAACTTCTTGTCTCAGTGTGTTTATATCTTTGATTATTTGTTCTTTGAATCCATTGAATTCTTGAGATATCTTTTGGGTTACTGCTTGGAATTCTACTTTGATCTTATTTGCTATCCAGATTCTGAATTCGATTTCTGACATCTCAGCTATTTGTTTGTGCATGGGATCTTGTGCTTTGTCTGCCCCATTGATCCTTGGGGAGTTGATCTACTCTGATTATTCATATTGCCAGAGTTTTTCTGTTGATTTCACCTCATGATTGTTTTTCAATGTTGCATCTGGCCGTCCTCAGAGTTGGGGAGGTGTCTCTCCAAGATTAGACCCCAGGGGGATCACTCTGTTGTTTCTTGATCTTTGTAGGGAGTGACCCTGTGTAGTTCCTCTGCGGCTGCCCTAGCTAAGGAGTTCTGGTTTGGAAGCAGGTCTGGAGTGTGACACACTGGATCCACCAGTGGGGCAGGAGGTGGTGCTCATGGTTCTGGGAGTGCCTGGTGCCTACTGAGTTTGGCACAGAGACTCCAAGGGTCTAGCAGTCTCTGGCCTGGAGAAGAGCTCTGTGCAGTGGCAGGGAGGGCTCCAGAGGGCACACGGCTACCAGTATACCTGGCCAGATGAGTGGGCCAGTGTGGAGGCAGGGAGGGTACAGGAGGGAGGATGAGGGGTTGTGAGGTTCCCGTAGTTCCTGGTCAGGGCATGCTGAGGCCTGAAGGGTGCAGCTCTTATGGAGGTCTGGGCGGTGACAAGCCCAGGAGTTTGAGGTGCTATGAGCTATGAAGCCACGGCAATCTACCCAGGACTACAGCCCAAGTCTCCAGTGTGCCAAAAGTGGTCGCACTCTGCCCCTGAGGGTTAAGGCTGTGAGATAGCTCATTCCCTGCCTTTAGGCTGCTCAGTCACTAGGTTACTAGCTCCTGCCTGCCTGATCTGCAACCCTGAGGGTGGAGCTTGCCAGGGCAGTTTTCTCACAATAGCTCCCTGTGGCCCACCGTCAAATACTATTAGCTCCGACTGGCTCAGTGGCTCAGTTTGGGGCCCTAGATAATGCCAAAAGTTCTCCACACTCCTGCTCAAGCTCTCCCCAGGGCAGTTCAACTGAGTGCCAAATCCAAAAACACTGAAACAGTTCACCAGTAAGGCCTTTCTGGTTTGCATTCTCACTGCTGCTTGTACTTATGGTTGCTGGCAGGATTAGGCCGATCAAACAGCTGCAACCACTTGCTAGTTTTCCACTGTTTTTGTCCTCCTCTTGGGGTCTAGAAGACCCTTGCTGACTCCCTGTATCCTCAAAGGGATGATTGTAGGCAGATCCCACCAGCCAGAGATGCCTGGAGTCTTATCTCCCCAGACTCACCATGGCCAGTTACAGGGAAGCTGTTACTTGGCCCCCATCTTGCTAGAAACCTCAAAGATATTTTAGATATATCTAAAATTTAGATATATCTATAAAATGTGTCTAAATAAATCAGGGCCATGTACCCCCTTTCTTTTTCTCTGACCATACGGTAGCCCTGGGTCAACTTCAGGAGTTCACAGGGGAGGCAGATGTAATATAGTGAGTTGTCCATCCTTACTTTTAAGGGACTCTGCATGAAATTTTTCACAATATCCTTTAGGATGATATCCTTGAAGAAGATTAATTTCATATGCCTCTTGCTGCTAAGATCCTCTTTTCTCCAAATGGAAGGCTAGCAAAGATGGATGAGGCCATTTTGGCTGTTTCATAATAAAATTTTCTTTTATTTTGCATAGCTATTGGGGCATAAATATACTTTATTTTTATAAGGTACATTTTCAAACCTGCTTCAGTACAATGGTTAATTTTATGATAGAATTTAAACTTTTTGCTCACTTTAGTTTATGGTCTCGAAGTGTTACATCTGAGTACTTTACTTAATTGGCTTCCAGACAGTGACTGACAGGCAAGGCTTATATTAATCAGCTCTGAATCTCCATAGCAAATTTTATTTTACCTTTTATAATAATTTTATGCTTAGGGGCTGTCAGGAAGTAGTATTCCCTTAGGGGATCCCACCTTCTAGAGAAACTATCGTGTGGGAGATAATAAGCCATGTAGCTCCTTGGCACTTGTGCTCCTCTGGGATGGGATTCTCAAATAATTAAATCATGATAGGTTGAGAACCACCTCTCTACTATATTTAAAAGTGAAATATAGCTGGGTGTTGAGGCAGGAACCTGTAGTCCCATCTACTCGGGAGGCTCAGGCAAGAGAATCGCCTAAGCCCAAGAGCTGGAAGTTCCTGTGAGCTGTGATGCCATGGCACTCTACCAAGAGTGACAAAGGGAGACACTGTCTCTAGGAAAAAAAAAAAGTGAAATACATTTTAGTTCATAAATAGCACCCATTAATTTGGAGTCTTGAGACAGAAGTTGTAAGTACCTCATTTATTTGTTCCTTTGCCTTTCCTGGGGAAAACCACATCAGATTTCCATTTGTTCTACACATCAGAGGGAGACAAAGTGACCACCAGAAAGAGGCTTGAGCACAACATGCTGTATATCGACATGAGCAGAAGTTTCTTTATGTAATTTCATTTTTCAGGTGAAAATATTAGTTGATTATAGTACATAGTACAGTTTCTATTAGGCAATAAAATTGTGTCATAGCTTTATTTGATATAAATTAGTTTCATACCTCTTAATTGTTTTTAAATTAACATTGAGGGCTCATACATATTTTTAGAATTATGTAATATATTAAAATGTACCTCGTGTGGTGATTTACATAGTTCAACTTGATAAGTGTGACTGAATGATGAAGATATCTATATTTTCTACTTTAGTAGTGTACAATGTGATTTCAACCAAAAGACATGTCAAGTTGAGTGAGATAGAAGGGTCAAAGTGCATGAAGTGTTATCAATGATATTATCTCATTTTAGATAAAGCTAGGTAGATGCTTATGGCCAATTTAAAATAAAATATAAAAACATTTTGTAATTTTTTTTCTAAGTTGCTTTTCATTCGTCATTGAAAATTGACCACAAGATCATTTCAAATTGCCAGGAAGACCATCCACATTAAAAAATTCCTATTGAAGTGAATGTATTATTTTTCTATTGTATGAAAGTGATTACATTAATTTCCTATTGCTGCTATTACAAATTACTATAAACTTAGTGACTTAAAACAGCATATACTGATTATCTTATAATTCTGATGGTCAGGAGTCCACTATGGGTCTCCCTGGTAAATGCAGGCCTGTGTTCCTTCTGGAAGCTCTGGGAGATAAGCCGTTTTCTTGCCTTTTCTGGCATCTAGAGGTCACCCACATTCCCTTGGCTCATGATTCCTTCATTTCCAAAGCCAGTTAATACCTGCCTGAGTCTTTATCATGAGGTCATTTCTCTGGTTTTCACTCTTCTGCCTCCCTCTTTCAATTAGAAGGACCCCTATGATCCCTATGATCATTTTGAGCCTACCTGGATAACTCAGGATAATCTGTCCATCAAAGGTCATCTGAGTAGGAAACTTAATTCCACCTGCACCCTTAATTCCTCTTGCCATGTAACTTAACTTACTCACAAATTCCAGATAACAGGACTTGGACATCTTTCGGGGGCCATTCTGCTTTCCACAGTGATTAAGAATGGAAACATTATTCAGAACTAACAGAAATCTTGGGGGCTACAATAAGTCAAAGCAAATCTAGGCAAAGACACAAATTGGAGTTAATTGTAGTGCCTTTTAAAACAATTCTTGGTTTCTGTACCTGAAATGTGCAGTTTTGACTTCATAAACATTGCTCACATTTCAGCATTTTACCACCACCTTCATGATTTTGCCCTTTTCTTTGCTAGCACTTATTTAGCATTGTTTATATCAACTTGCTTTCAAAAACATAGTGTCTTTAAAAGAAGAATATAACAGGAAAAAAGACAAGTACAAAAACCATGAAAAATATTATAATGGCGGATGTATAACATTATATGTTAGTCCAAACACATAAAATGTATGACACTAAGAGTGAGCCCTAATGTGAATTACAGACTTTGGGTGATAATACGTGTCTGTGTAGATTCAGCAGGTGTAATAAATGTATCACTCAGGTAGAGGGTGTTGATTAGGGGGGAGGCTATGAATGTGCTGGGGAAAGAGGGTTATGGGAAATCTCTGTACCTTCCACTCTATTTTGCTGTAAACCTAAGACTAGTCTAAAAAAAGACGGAAGTCTTAAAAAAGAGTATGTAAGCATAAAGGATCAAGGCAGAGCATGAGGGAGCTGCCTTCAGAGGCAGAGGGCAGTGTACATGTAGGGCAGAAAGAAATGTGTCTGGGGCTGGGCATGCCCAGTAAGAGAGTTTGAGATCAGGAAGCAGCAGAATGACAGTGGGCACCAGTCCCACCAAGTGTGCATGGTGGACTGGTGAGGAAGGAGGGGGCACCAGCCTGGGAAAGTAATGAACTGAGCTGAGGGTGACAGGGATGGAGGAGGGGCAGCTGGTGCTAAACCTATTGGTATAGGTAGGATGCCTGTGACTGGAGGAAGAACCTCTCAATTCAAGTAATTCTTCTGTCTGTTGGCTGCATGTTCAGTCTGGTGCCTTCATGGCCATAAGATGACTGCCAGCTGCAATGAGGAAATCATGCTTCCTTAAGGAGGGAGGGAGAATGGGAGGCACCTGCTGCGTTTGTGTTGCAGCAGACATAGGTAGTTGGAAGATGTCACGTGGAGAGTTGGAATGTCAGGACTAGAGCTGGAACCAAACACCAGAACCAGAGCCGTAGGCTTAGGAGTAGCTGAGATAGGCAGAAGAGGATGCATAGGGAAAAAAAGAAAGATCCAAGGAAACACATTCTTTAGGAAGAAAAGAGTGGCAGGCAGAGAAGCCATGTTCAACATAAGACCAAAGTGTCATGGTGTCAATTTCCTGGTAAGGACATGGTCAATAAGGCCAAATACTGAACAAAGGTCAAGGAGGATGAAGATCACGAAACCCAGTGAGTGTGGCATTGTGGGAGGATTCACAGTCACAGGAGTGTGTGCTGTGTTTGCTGTGACCCATAATTCTCCACTGTGATCTGCTTCCTATGTTCCTACTTGACTTTTCCCTCACTAGAATGGTGGAGGTTCCCTTTTCAGGTGAACAGCTGTTACTGGCTTCATTGCCTTGTAACATGCTGCTGCTGGCAGGCCGGGTACTGCCTGACATTCATGCTGTTGTTGGTACAGCCCAGCTTAGAGGGTCCAGGAGAAACAGTTAACCTTTGAGAGTGAAGCATCAGATGGGAAGATGGAGGCAAAGCTAAACTGCAAGGCGTTAAGGGGAAGCAATGTTTGTAGGGCTAAATGATTACACCGCTGTCATTCAACTTCGTGAATATACTAAAAGCTACTGAATTGTATACTTTAAAAGGTTGACATTTATGGTATATGGATTATATTAAATTAAAATATTTGTTGACAAACACCAAAACCTTATTGAATATTACATACTATGTACCAGTACTGTTGTTGGTGCTGGAAATTTATTAGCAGGTGAAACAAACAAAAATCTCTGCCTTGGTGGAGCCTAATTCTAATGGAGGAATTCACGTGGACTTTGTAGTTCAAAGAAGTATCAGAGTAGGAGATGAAAGAGACCTGAGCAATGTTGCAGGTGGAGGGAAATGAGCCAGGGGAGGACAGTGGAGCTGTGGTCAATCTTGGGAGAGAAGGAGATGTTTTTTTTTTTTTTTTTTTTTTCCTGAAACAAGAAGAAACAAAGGAAAGATAGGCCTAGATATTGTGAATTTTTAAAGTTGAAGTGTAAGAAGTCAGTGGCATTTCTGTCTGGTCGTGTCACCTCTGAGAAGAGTGATGGAAGACTTGCACAGAGAAAAAAAACATCAGTTTCATAAGTCACAGGATTTCAGCACACTTTCCACAGGACAATGGTCTAGAACGAGGTGTTTGGCACTGTTGGTCGTCAGCTTGTGCAGCTGTCCTCACCTAAGTCTATCTTTCCCACCAGAGCAACCGATACACAGTTTTCATCAGGCTTTTGGGGCTTCTTTCTCAAGTTGTAAATTTTTACAGAAGCCAGCTCTGCATTTTCAAGTGCCCTGTGTCCATGCTTTTCACAACAGCTCAATAAACATTTGATGCATGGTCGCATTTTGTTACCAGCCACTACTTCGTTTCCAGAAGAAGAGTGAATGTAGGCTGCCAGGGGATGTATTCTAGTGCTTCTGTAAGGAAGATGTGGTAGAATATCCTATCTTCTATTACTGCTTCAAGTTATGAAAGACAGCCTAGTGGTTAAGTGTGTGTGGGGTGTGTAATTGGAGAGAACACTCCTGGATGGAAAATCCTAAATCTCCACGAGAGGGAGCTATATTGCCATTGAAGTAAAGAGGGGAGTGAATGATATACCAATTCGTAACCTTTCAGAGCCAGAATATTGTAGTGTATTTCCTTCAGTAGAAAATAAGAAAAGGATAGGCTTTACAATTTTCTTCTGGGATGAGAGATTAGATTTGGGGATGCTCAGTTACTTTCAGACTTCTGGAATATGCACGATATACCAGGGTTTAGGGTGTTATCAAACAGCCTCAATGAGCATATCTAAAGGCTTTAAGGATTTTCATTCATTTGGTTTTGATCTGATTATGGCTCTTTTAAGGATGGCTTGCAAAGGCTGCTTTTGTTCTGTCTCCCCTTTTCATTTTCTTGGCAGTGGCAGTAGAGAGATGGTGCTGCCCAAACTGGGTTTATAATCGTTAATGGGAAGTGCCCGTGCTTGTCTCCTTTGGGAAAGAGTTTCCAGCAGAATGCATCATTTTTGTTTTCAGGGGCCTTAACTTATGAAAAGGCAAAGTTAGACTGCAGGTAACTGTACATGGGTTATTACAAAAGTTTTGAGATACACAAAAATCAAGAAATGTAAAATCTGCATGGATGGAAACAAACAAAGCTCTCCCGGTAATACCAATAACCCCAGCAAGTTGAAACTTACATGGGTGAATCAGAAAGGATGCTGTTGACTGTGTTTTTTAGAAGTGAAATAATGGACCATAACACAGCTTGTCTCAGAACTTTCGTAGTGACCCATGTACAAAAGAGGAACACAAGGAAGCTTGGT
The DNA here is from genome assembly GCA_963574355.1 of Loris lydekkerianus. Taxonomy (NCBI): domain Eukaryota; kingdom Metazoa; phylum Chordata; class Mammalia; order Primates; family Lorisidae; genus Loris; species Loris lydekkerianus. The sequence goes on along the minus strand of CAUYPK010020884.1, from coordinate 2,259 downwards.
TGTGAGTAGTATCTGTGTGCACTTTGAAATTCATTGTGCTTCACTTCCTCATGTTTATGGGGCCAGTGGGGACAGAAACCCTTTTTCATTTCAACAGAATTTTTTGCAGCATTATTACTAGATCACTTGTAAGTTTTGTTTGGTTCCTTTTAAGATAATGTTCCTTTCTCTTCCTGTGAGCTCAGAAATGTCATGGCCTAACAACATTTTCAGTGTTCGACATTCCCGGCCCCTCCTATTTCTCCCCTTGGTCTTCTCAGTCCCTTTTCTAGTTTCTCATTCTCAATATTCTTCAAGAGATCCTTCTTCCTCCCACATCACTGCTGTCCTGGGTTGTCTCTCTGGCCACCCCCTCTTAGGAAGGCTGTGTTGTGTGGTAAGGATGTGTAGACTGGGGATATTTTGTCTGAGTTCGCGTCTGAGCTCCATCACTGACTGGTGGCGTGTGAGCCCAGGTAAGCTGCTTAGTTCTCTGTGCCTTAGTCTCACAGGCTGCAAAGTGGGGGTAGTGATAATACCCACCTTATTAGATTTCTGTGAAGATGAGAAGAGTTATCAATAATACATGTGATGAGCTTATAATAAAGCCTGACACATAAGAAATACTCTTTAAGTAGTGGTCATTATTATTATTAATCTCTTCTACTATAGACCTTTTGTGGGAGCTTATTAACACCCAAAGTCTCAGCTGTATCCCCTCTGCATATTTTCTGAGCAAGCCCTAGCTACGTTTTCTAGGACTTTCTAGGCATACCCACCTGGGCTACTCACAGGTACCTCAGACTTAACATGTTCAAAACTGAACTCATCATCTCTCACCCTCCTCTCCTTGCTAACGTGCTTCTTTTTCTTTTCTTCTTCCAGTCAATGGTATCATTTATTGTTTAGGAGGAGAATCCAGGAAATAATGAGTTACTGAGTTACCCCGTCTTCAATTCTTCACCTCCAATTCATTGGTTAACAAATTATGTCAGTGTGTCTATTATAAACTTCATTCACACTGAAGCCCTTAATTACCACAGGGACTCTGAACCCATCTTTTTGCCCCTGGTTGTACCTTGTTCTTGCCACCTTGGCCAGAGGATCTCTTATCAATGCAAATCTGATGCCATACTTCTCAGATTAAAAATATCACATAATTTTCATAGCTTTCAATGTTATGATGATTTGGTTTGATGATTTAGACCCTGCTTCCTGCATTGTTCTGTCAATTGCTTCTTTCTGCCACATAGAAAATATTGTACTAGTACCAACTTGGGGGCACAGATGGGCAACTCATTGTCCCTGCAGCAGAAAGAGAGTAGTGTCTAAATCTCCTGTGTTTTGTACAGACAGCTGCTCATAGTAAATACTTAATATATGTTTATATCTGTGTGAATAAAGGCCTGGGCTCTATATGAATGAGAAGAGTTCTTTCTTGTTCACAGACTTTAAAACTGTCCTTAATGTGTTGCTTGGAATCAGCATGTTCCACAACACAATTAAAATGTGAGAAATGTTTCTAGAACATCAGTAATATAGACACTTAAAAAAAATGTCTGAGGAAATGCAAGCTCAAATTTACAAATAGCCTTTTACATAAACAACACTCAGAGGTGCATTTTCTACTTGATGCATGTACATAACTTCCATTAACATCCTTTCCCTCAGTGTTTAGCTTTTATTTTTATGTATGTTGTATAAATCTGAGATTGACACTTTAATGGATAGATCTTGGTTCGTTATGACATCATATCAAATGTAAAGTAGAGAGTGTTGGATTATTTGGATAACTTTTATCTGAGAATGTCTATCTGTAAGCTGGAAGAAAATTTATTTACCAGGGACATTCTGCTTCCCAAGGGAGCCTCTCTTATCCACATGTCCTGGTTCTACCTTCATCCTTCCAAATTATATCTCCTGGATGATTGCTTACGGATAAGTTACAGGAAATGGCTTGATGTGGGTGAATCCTAGTTAAAAGTTATAGGTTCTAGGCTGGAGAGAAATTCTAGAAGCCATTAGGTCTCTGCAGAAATGGGCTAAAATGCTGTAGGGAAAGTGGTGAGGAGAGACAAGTGATAAAAAAAGAATAGCTGAGGCTCATTATTATTATTATTATTATTATTATTTTATTGATGGGGATTCATTGAGGGTACAATAAGCCAGGTTACACTGATTGCATTTGTTAGTTAAAGTCCCTCTTGCAATCATGTCTTGCCCCCAGAAGGTGTGGCACACACCAAGGCCCCAGGTAAAGAAAAGACAAACACTGGAAAA
>CAUYPK010020881.1:0-11594 GCA_963574355.1 Loris lydekkerianus | reverse complement strand
GATCGAACACACGCAGCCACTTGCCAGTTTTCCACTGTTTTTGTCTTCCTCCTGGGGTCCAGAAGTCCCTTGCTGGCTCTCTGTATCCTCAAAGGGATGATCGTAGGCAGGTCCCACCGGCCAGAGATGTCTGGAGTCTTGTATCCCCAGATTCGCCAAGCCCAGTTACAGGGAAGCTGTTACTCAGCCGCCATCTTTAATCCTTCCTTCGGCATTTATCCTTTATGGTGATTAATGTAGACACTAGGCAAATGCTGGCCAAGGGAAAATGCAAATGAAGTCCCTGTCCCTTTCCCTTGTGCACTGGGAAGGTCAAAAGCCTTTTTGTCTGTTGAGGAGGGATGAGGCCCTGGGGGGAGGTGGAAGCTAGACAGGTCTAGCAAAGCAACAGCAGGGACAAAGTGATCCCCACAAATTCCAGTTCATCGTGTGCTTAGGGGGCTGGTCCCCAACTTAATGACTGTTGAATTCTGAACTGACCCTCAGGCCCAGCCAACATTGAGATGATGGCTCCTCCAGATGTTTTCTAGGCAAGAACATCTGGAGGGCCACAGTGCTGAGCCAGATCATCCCCTTCTCCCTTATCAGCAAAGCCTTAAATGGCCAACAGATTATATATAGGTAGAGTTGCATCACTGAGTCACAGGTCCTTCCATTTGATGTCTCTTCTCACCAAATCTTGGGCTATCAAGCCACTATAGGTCACCTTTCAAAGAGCTCATCTGACCCCTACCTACAGGATATGCAATTTGATGAGATTTCGAGAGTTGAGCCAGATGGCACAAAGCTAACCTAAATGAACTGATGATAGTTTCACAATGTCCATTTCTGTTTCATTCACTCGTGGAAAATCTACAAGGACCATTCATTATAGCCTGTAGGAAGTGTGAGGCAAAAACTGGACAGTCAGCCTCTGAGTAACACAGAGCCCTTGAAAGATTCCTAACTATGACCTGTGTTATGTCACAACCTAAGTACCCTCTATCTAACAACTTTTCTTCCACTCATCCCAAGTATCAGCCAGAATAGACAACTGGCTCAGCCCTGCCATTTTGCCTGTCTATGGACCAACAATGTCCAACAACACAGCGACCCATCCATTGCCTCCTGACCATCATTATACTCCAATCTGCCACATGCTCTTGGGGCCCATGACTCATCTTTGGCACAATCTTTGGCTGCTACAGATAGCCGGGTATCCATTTCTCCAGAAACCTGCCTATTTCCAAGAGTTCTTTTTATTCTTTACATTTTATTATGTCACATATGTAGATAGAGCAGCTAAAGTAGCCGTAAGACCAATACAATTATCACTTTTATATTGATCACTTAGACCAGGCATTTACTTAAATTTTTTCTACTTTTGTGTTCTCTCTGTGTGTCTGTGTTCGCATTTCTGGTATGACTTGGTAAAATATACATAACATACAATTTACCATTCTAATAATTTTTTTTTTGCAGTTTTTGGCCGGGTCTGGGTTTGAACTGGCCACCTCCAGCATATGGGGCCGGCACCTTACTCCTTTGAGCCACAGGTGCCGTCCCATTCTAATAATTTTTTTAAGTATCATTAAGTCCCTTCACATTGTTGTGCAACCATCCCCACTGTCCATCTCCAGAACTTTGTCATCATCCTAAACAGAGGCTCAGTACCCACTAAACAACAACGCCCTATACCCCAGCCCCATTTGTATCTTTTTTAATGTGGCACCATTTTAAAGTTTCAAACATCATGACATTTTACCCCCTCAATCTTTAATCATTCATCTCCTAAAAATTAGAACATTCCTCCATAACTACAATACCATTCTCACACCTAAGAAATTAGCAGCAATCTACGATCCATTTGCCAGGGTCTTCTGAAAATAAATAAAAATTCTTACACTTCAAATGAGGAGAATGAAACAATTTAGCTGTTTCATAAACTATGAAGTGCTTTATAAATGTGAGGAATTAATAATCTTACTAGATGATCTTGAAAGTTTGTTTCAGCTCAAAACATGCAATTAGTGTTCATGATTTTCCAAAGGATTCCACCTCCAGAGCAGCTGATGCGGCCAAAGGCTGCTCTCAATCCCTTTGCAGCTAAGTCAGGGAGACAACCCCTATGGGTGGAAGCAATGGCTTTAATTCCAGTCTAGCCTCCTCTATCCTCCCCACTGATTAACAATAAATAAATGCATCAAATAAATCCATACAAATCCCAGCACTGTGACTCCACTAAGGAGTATAAAGGCCAGAAAGCAGGTTCTGGCGCATCAAAAGGAAACACTAAAGGAGCCTTAAGTACTTGGCCACAGCCAAGGCAGGCTTCAGCAGCTCTGGGAGGACTGCAGCAGCTGACTTGGTCATTGGTTCAGAGGTTGGGTAGAGAGACAGGTAAGAACTTAGTGGGGTGCTGAGTGGCCTCACGCCCCACCTCTAGCACTGACCCCAACCCACCCGGAAGCCAGGTTCTTGCTCTGTTAGCTGAACATCGCACAGGCTCCTCACGTGGTTGAGCTCCTTGGTGTCCCTATTTGTCTCTCCTCCAGATATCTGCACACAGTCACTAATCACTTGAGTTTGCGGCTGCTTTTTTCCCAGCCATCTTAACAATCAATTTCTGTATGATTTCATGGCTCAGCTTTACAGTCTAGCGCAACCAGGCACTGAGTCAAACATTTTCTTTTTCTTTATTTATACTGTGTCTTGTTTCAGAAAGGATTTAAAATGAGGAGACAAACATTTAGTAAACACCCTGGACCAGATGCTCGAAACTGTGCTAGGTACTGTGAGAAATGCAAGAGAGAACACATGGCTTTTTTTTTTTTTTTTTTTTAAACCCTCAGTTGAGTTTACAATTTACTTGGGAAGATAAGACTCTCCCAGGAGGCAAATAAGTCACAACTGCACTGGCCTGGGAACTGGGAGCCTGGACACCTGGGTCCTGCTTCCAGCTCAGACACTAACCAAATGCATCAGTCAACTGCGTGATCTTGGAAAAGTCACCTCACCTGTCTGGGCCTCCATTTCCTTACTTGTAAAACAAAGGAGCTTTGTATACACATCTGTATGAGCATAAAGGCAGAGTGTAGAGACTGGTAATACTGGTTTTCTCAGAGGATGGAATTTGAGGGTCTTGAGACAGAGATTAATTACTTCTTTAAAGTTCTCTCTCTCTTTTTTTTTTTTTTTTTACTTATTTTAATGAGCATACATTGCTTTTGTAGTTAAATAAATCTCACATTTACCAAATGTGAGTGGATGGAACTAGCTGAATGGTTTAACTCTAATCATTGTCTGTGATCTTATTTGTGGTTTGGATGATACGAAGCTTTCATTATTGGGAGAAAGACAAGCTTACTGAAGACTTCAGTAGTCAAAGAAGGCTTCCTGGAGATGAGGTGGGTCTCTATGAACTGGCGTGCTTTGGATTGGTAGAGATGAGCAGAGGACATCTCTGGCATAAGGTGGAGATAAGTAATAAACTGACTGAAGCCGTGATGGGGGTGGAGGACAAAAATGAGAATAACTCTTTCCCAAAACCCAGATGCATCCTAGGTTGGTGGGCATCTTGGACTGGGGAGTGACCCTGAGAGTCTGCAGAAGTGGGCCCCAGGCCCACCTACCATCATGGCAGCTGCAGCAGCAAGTCCAGAGGCCCAGCCTAGTGCTCCTAGATCACGGAATAAGCATTGACACTTGGGTATTAGCTAATCAATCTCGTAAATTCATCTCCCTTTTACTGGGATCTGTCAGGAAGCTGATTAAATGCTGTGCAAGTGGGATTTGGCTCAGATGCTAGCCGGGAGCTTGGGGCTGAAGTTTTTCAATGTTCAGCTCATGCATAAAATTCATAGTTTATCATTACCCAGACTTGCTTCTCTAGAACTATCCAGATGGGAGTATTTCTATATGACAGTCCTGTCCTGGGTGAGCCAGTTGTCTGGCCTCTCCCCCAACAGTTCTCACTGCAGTAGGTGCTTCCCTCTCCCTGCCACCAGCTCAACTCTGTCTGCAGAATCACCTGGCCAGGATGCCAATAGCCCTGGGGCAGCCAGCTGGCTTTTCCTGTTTCCTGGGGCCTAAAAGGGATTCCCTTCGGCAAAGCCAGCACCCTATACTTCCACTATCCTCAGGCAAAATTAGGGAGTAGGCTGGATGTCTTTAAGGAGAGACCCATATGCCAACACTACCACCCCCTCACACACTGTCCCTGGCTAGTAGCCCTCTGGCTGTCCTAGCTTGAGTGCCCCACTCATCCTTGTTTTCCTTTATCAAGGCCCCAAATTCTCTCAAATCACTTAATCCTACCCTAGAGGCCAGTTCCTCCTCTATCACAAACCCTCAGTCCCAGGTGAAGTACTCTCAACCAATGGGCAGATGGAAAAAGATTAGGGGAGGGGACTGAACTGAGACTACAAACTTCTTCAGCTTTTTCCTCTCTGAAGATAGAGTGGTTAGACTTGCCTTTTGCATATACCTGATTTAGGGCTGTCCAGCTTCCATTTCTCCATCTATAAGACCTCTTCCAGACCTAACGTTGCTCCTGCCTTGATTCTGCACACGACTCCAGCCATTACAATGCAATTGGAATCCCCGTGTTCATTTCTTTCTTTTTTTTTTTAAATTTGTTTATTTTTATTGTTAAATCATAGCTGTGTACATTAGTGCAATCAAGGGGTACAATGTGTGGGTTTCATATACAATCTGAAATATTCTCATCCTGTGTTCATTTCTACTGTCTTCCTCAGTCTGGGGGATAGCCTCAAAAGAATAATGATACCAGGAACAGCAGCTACCGTTTATTAAGTCCTCACTGAATGCCAGGTACTGTGCTAGTCCAGAGATATCAAAGTGATGATTCTGTCTGAGCCTGCAGTCCAGCCCAGTTGGTGGAGTGACAAAAGCGTCAGCACTGGCACCATGACTGAACATGACTAAGCTTCAGTGAGGCATCTACAGCTGGGTGCTAAGGGGTTTGAATGGTTTGGATACACATAGTATGTTCTCAGGGGTTAACATTCTAGTGAGGAAATGGGACACATGGTAAAAATTCAGCCAACGAACATCCAATCTATCCAATCCATTGATTGGTCATGTACATTTTTTTTTCTTCACATAGCTGTTTGGAAAAAGAGCCAAAATATAATGAAAAAAGCTTGCATGAGGGAATAATTCAAGTAAATAATTTCCAAGGGATGATCTGTGTTCAGTATACATTTTTACCTATCCTTTCTCCATCTTACAAAAATAACACCACTCCATTTCACAAATGAGGAAATAGAGGCTCAGACAGGACAAGCCACTGCCCAAAGTCACCTGCTAGCATGTGGCTGCCCCTGAAGTGGAATCCATATTCTCTGACTCTTAGAATACAGTGTTCTGACTGCTGTACCACACCATCTTTCTATGAAACTAAACATCAGGGATGATATTTAGAAAGCAAGGTCCTTAGTCATCAAACACAGAATCCATTTCACTAAGACCTCATCCCCTAAGGCAAGAAAGAGGTTTCATACTGTAGGGAAAATCTCAACAATGAATCAAAATTAAAACCCTCCATTCACCAGAAAACCGTTCTTATCTGCCCATTCTCAAATATGCTGGTCAACAGAGGTTTTGCTCCATCTCTGGATAACTCTCCTTTAGGCATCTGGAAACAATAGCTGAGCTGACGTTTCATTGGCTTAGAGATTCTCCTCAAACCAATGATTGCTTTCCCCTTCAGATGTTGTTGAGGAAATAGCAGCTCAGGCTAAAGTTGGGGCTGGAGAAAAAGGAACCGCAGAAAATAGAAGCACATCCCCAGCCAGGGCCTCCCTTCCACAGAGCAGGGAAGACACTTGAAAGTAGCTCAAGGAGGGAAGGGAGTTGGGATTAAGGTGATCTTTACAGGTCAAATGAAGACCTACTGATACCCAGACACCAGAAAGAGAGCTAACACATACACTCATACGTGGATCTGTGTACCAGGACAGAAAATGTCCCTCTCTATGAAGACGCGCACACACACACATTCAGACACATTTCGTGCCCTATACTCTAAATTCAGAGCTAGTCCTGCTGTTAGTGGAGGTGGACCTGATAGTTCTCCAAAATAAAATTCTGGAAGATACACCCATTCTCCTGTTGAAGTCTCCCATACCAAGCCTTCATTTAGATTTGTCCCCTTTGGGCTGCAGGGCACAAAGCCCCCATCACCACCCCCTGCCAGAGCAGCTTAACTTCTGGCAGTTTTCAAGCCTTCTGTTTTTTCTTTGCTTTCTGCTGTTCTACCTTTCTTTGAACTCAACTTTTCCAGCACAGAGTAGGCACTTTGTAAATGTTCATTAGCGGCAAGGGTGGCTTGAAGGAGAATTCAGCCTTAACCCCATTAATTCATCACCTGCTCCCCCTACAAGCTACTTCTAATAAGTATGCAACCTAAGTAAGGGAGCTTCCAGACAAGTCTCCTAAATCCCTACCAGTGAGATTGTTGCCCCCAAGTTCTTCCTATATGACAATTCTGGAAGGCCACTGTTTTAGTATTTCTCTACATTTTGCTCTTTGAGTTACCCTCCTTATCTTTCCTCCATTCCTTCATATCTCTCAAACTTGATTTCCTCTTTCATTTCCTTTACCCTACCTCTCAATCCGTGTGCTTTTTCTTTATTCTTTTTCCACCTCTCAGACATATATATTCTTCCCCTAAACTCCCCATCTCCAGATCAAGGCTCAATCATGGAATCTTCTCTATTCCTAATTCCTTGCCTCAAGCTCCAAGGATCCTAAGCTCTTTCCTCTGCAGCTGTTGTAGATAAAGGAGAGGCTGCCCAAAGCTGCAAGGCCAGGGCAAGTTGTGGCCAGCCCAGATCTCCACCTCCTGCTGCAGAGACTGAGGTTCCCATGGTAACAGTGAGAGATTACCTGCATCTCTGGGAGGAAGACTGTGCTCTTGGAGCTTAGCGTTTTGAACAGGTCCTCAAATACTCACACTCATACCTCCCTTGGACTCACAAATGTGTTCAAAAGGAATTTAGCCATTTGGTAGAAAAGCGTGTGTGTGGATGTGTGTGTCTCTGTGTGTGTGTGTGTGTGTGTGTACGTGTGTGTTGGGAGTGAGGAGGGAGAGTGCCATTACACAAATTAGAACCTCTACTCCTAGCTCTGCCCTATGGAAATGTAGAAACTTCCCTGGAAAGTCAAGTTTGTGGGGCTCCAAACACCTTCTACCTCTGCAGCCAACCTCTGGTACCACTATCTATCCTTGTCACATCCTGAAATCATGTTCAGGACCAACCAACTATGGGGTAGGATAGAAAAAGATCGGATTTAGGACTATGACAGGTCTGAGTCATGGTCTCAACTCTGCTATGTGTTATTAGCTGTGTGCCTCTCAGAAAAGTCACTTCACCTCTCTGAGCCTCAATTTCTTCTTACGTAAATGGTAGATCATTAGGGTGCCTGACTCATCTTCAGCAAAAGTCTTCAGCAAAAGACACTTATCCTCAGAGAGGTCTCTGATTGGTTTGGAAAGGGTGTCTGCTGGGAAGAGACCTGCCTCTTTTGGGCTGAGTGCCCCAAGTCAGAGCCGGGTATATAAGTAAGAGCAGTTCCATTTATTTGTGCTTTACCTACATGAGCTCACTGATTCTTCACAACTTAGTAAGCGAGAGACTATTTATCTCCATTCTGCGGAGGAGGAAATGGAGGCACAAAGATATAAAGTGACTTGCCCTGGGTCACAAAATCAGCAAGTGGCAGAGCCAGGATAGGAACAGAGTAGTGATAAAAAGAAAAAGGAGGTGACAGCCGGCAGTGGCTGGCCTACTGCACTGATTTGCCCAAGGCTCCCTGGGCCCCTCTATCCAAGGCTTCAGACTCATCAGGCCCAAGGCAGCCCACATAGCCTTTCATTACTGTTAGCTGAGCTCACCCCGGGCAAACAACGGCTTGGAGCTGACACGGCGGCAGTGGCCTGTGGGAGGCAGCCAAGGGCTAGCTCAGCAGAAATGACAAACCCTCCTGCTTCAGCCCCTTGTGTGAAGCTAAAATTAACAACTTTCCCAACTACAAACAAATGCAGTTGCTGAACCTGCATTCCCCTCTCCTGCTTTCTGCTGCCACTGGGCTTCCTGAGCCTCTTCCCAGCTCCCTTCTCTTTCCTTGGCCACACCCACAGGGCTGGGACTTGTGAGCAAGGGCAAGTGATACCTCTGCACAACACATTTGAGCCTGGATCTGAGGAGGGTCCCAGGACTTTGGCAACCCCGGATATGGGTCAAATACCTTCCAGATACCATCTGCCCCGCCTTTTGGTTCCTCTCGTTGCCCTTTTGGTACCCAACATCTTTGGCTACCACTAAGTCCAATAATTATTGATGCTGCCCTCCTATTAGCCAGAAGATTCTAATTTTCCACTTCACTAGGGCCTTTTTCTTTTTTAACCTACCATCAGTACTTAGCATCTATAATAAGCAGCCTATAAAATGGCCCCAAATAATTCCCACCTCCTGATATTCACACTCTTATGTATCCTTCTGCCTGAGTGTAGGTTGGACCTAGTGACCAACGTCTAATGAATAGATTATAGCAGAAATGATGGGTTATAAAAAGACTGTGGCTTCTGCTTTGGGGTGGCCTAGGCACTCATGCTTTCACTCTCTCTCTCCCTTTCTTATCAATCATGTTGAAGGAAGCAAGCTGCCATGTTGTGAGTAGCCTAATAGAGAGGCCAATCCGGCATGGCAAGGAATTGAAAGCCTCAGTCCAACCACCTATGAGGAACCAAAGCCTGCCAACAACCACATGAATAAATTTGGAGGAAGATCTATCAGCCCCAGTTAAGCCTTCAGACACTACAGCTCTGACCTGCAGCTTGAATACATCCTCATGAAGGCCTTGAACTAGAAACACCCAGCTAAGTTGTACCCTGACCCACAGAAACTGTAAGATGATAAATATTTGTTGTTGTAAATGGCGAGATTTGGGGACAATTTGTTACAAAGAAATAGATGACTAATATCCACCCTGTATCCATTCTTTCTAAGCTCTGCTTTATCCCAAGTGACAATAAAGCTCTGCTTTATCCCAATGATCTAATGTTCATTTTTTTTTTACTGCCAGATAAGAGGATGCCTTAATTCAGTTAAAAATGCTTGAGTCTCCAGACTTCCACTAAAGAACAGTGAGGATTTTAGATGCTGGTGGAAAGTTAATGGAAAAGATTGGGGCACAGGGCTCACACTTACTTTGCCTACTCTGCATCCTGAGTCTAGGCAAGACTCACAGCTTCTCAGAATCCTCAGTTGACAAAACTTTGACCAAAATAATCCAAGTTCATGGCAGTATCCACACTGTACTCTCTCATATCAGCTTCCTCTTGGGAAATATTAGTATTTATATCCACCTCATTTTACAGAGGAGAAAACTAAGGCACAGAGGAGCTTAAGTGACTTGTCCAAGCTCAGAGTCAGTAAGTGGCAGAGCTGGGATTTGAGCCCATACTCATAACCATGTTACTCTAGGGGAGTCTACGTGTACTGGGCAGAGGAAGGATTCTAGTTACCAAGAGGTATCAGGACCTTTTCTTTCTTTCTTTCCTTTTCTTCCTTCCATTTGCTCACTCAAAAACCTAGAGCAATTTCTCCTTGGCCCCACCCTACATAACTTTTTATTCTCTACCACATACTTTCTCCTTGCGGCTGCAATAATCCCCTGATTCCCTCATTCATAAGCCATCTTCCTGATTTTGTCCCACCTGAAAAGCTTCAATGTTTCTTGGAAATAGTTAGGCATGACATAGAAAAGGGTATTTTATTTTACTTTTTAAAGTTTTTATTTATTTATGTATTTATTTATTTATTTATTGCAGTTGTGGCCGGGGCCGGGCTTGAACCTGCCACCCCTGCTATATGGGGCTGGCACCCTACTCCTTGAGCCACAGGTGCCACCCTACAAAAGGGTACTTTAGATCATCTGGAGAAATGTTGAACGCCCTTGCTCATACAGTGGTTGTCTCAATTTTCAAAGAGAAGACTACAAATCCTCTACCCAAGTGGAGGTGTATCTCTCGGTTTTGCCAAAGAGAGGCCAGTACTGCAAAGGTAGTCGCCAAAACTCTGTCCCACGCACTGGACCTAGGCAAACCCCATTTCTCTAGGTCTTTCCGCCCACATAATTTTTTTGTCTCTGAAATATGACACTAATTGTAGTCTGAAGCACACAAGCAGCATCAGACTACAGGCTGAACTGGGTACCTAAGTGCTCCAAGTCACAGCTGGGTGTATAAGTAAGACTAGGTACCATTTCATGATGCTTCACCTACATGAGCTCCTTGAGCTCAGCTCAAATGTCACCTCCTCGGAGAATACTTTTCTTTCTTTTTTTTTTGTTGGGGATTCATTGAGGGTACAAGAAACCAGGTTACACTGATTGCATTTGTTAGATAAAGTCCCTCTTACAATCATGTTTTCGGAGAATCCTTTTCTAACTGCTCCAGCTGAGGTAGTTCCCTGTTACCCACCTCCCCCATTGCAGCCACTTGTCTTTGTCCTTCCCAGAGCTTATCACTACAAGTAGTAATCATTTATTTGTTTACATGTGTCCCCACTGAACTACAGGCTGCAGCAGGGTAAGGATTCTGTCTGTCTTGTTCACCAACGTATCCTCAGCACCTAGAACAGGGCCTGGCCCACAGGAGGTGCTCAATGAATGTTGAATGTTGGTTTAATTAAAAACAAAATTTGAGGCTCGGTGCCTATAGCATAGTGGTTATGGCGCTGGCCACATGCACCAGGACTGGCGGGTTGAAACCCAGCCCAGGGCCTGCGAAACGACAATGACAACTACAACAGGAAAAAAAAAATAGCCGAGCATTGTGACAGGCGCCTGTAGTCCCAGCTACTTGGAAGGCTGAGGCAAGAGAATCGCTTAAGCCCAAGAGTTTGAAGTTGCTGTGAGCTGTGATGCCACAGAACTCTACCAAGGGCAATATAGTAAGACTCTGTCTCTAAAAAAAAAAAATTCAGCTGTAAATTCATGGGTGTGATTTCCCCTAACTATAGAAGTTTTCTTTTCTTTTCTTTACTTTTTTTTTTGAGACAGAGTCTTACCTTGTCACCCTTGGTAGAGTGCTGTGGCATCACAGCTCACAGCAACCTCCAGTTCTTAGGCTTAGGTGATTATCTTGCCTCAGCCTCCTGAGTAGCTGGGACGCAGGCACCCGCCACAATGCCTTGGCTATTATGTTTTTGTTGTTGCAGTTTTGCTGGGGCCGGGTTTTAGCCCACCACCCTCGATATATGGGTCCGCTGCTATAGAAGTTTTCTAAGGGCAAGGTCCATGTCATTGTTTTCAGTCTTCCTTGCTAAGACCACACTTGGGGAGTAAAATTAAGGGGATGTCTTGCTCATGCTTCAATTTTTCCATCTATTTAATTATACGACTCCACCTAATGGGCGGAAGTAGAGTAGGGGTGGGCTTTTTGGCTGTATAAAGTTCTAGTATTGAACTTTTCTTGTTCTTTTTTTTCTTTTCTTTTCTTTTCGTTTTTTTTTTTTTTTTTTTTTTGTCAGAATGTCAAGAGGGGCCCCTTGGTAGATGGCCCAGGCCACACAGTTAACAGTAAC
>CAUYPK010020879.1:0-102087 GCA_963574355.1 Loris lydekkerianus | reverse complement strand
GTTTATACCCAGAAGACCAAAAGTCACAATATAACAAAGACATCTGTACCAGAATGTTTATTGCAGCCCAATTCATAATTGCTAAGTCATGGAAGAAGCCCAAGTGCCCATTGACCCACGAATGGACTAGCAAATTGTGGTGCATTTATACCATGGAATATTATGCAGCTTTAAAGAAAGATGGAGACTTTACCTCTTTCATGTTTACATGGATGGAGCTGGAACATATTCTTCTTAGCAAAGTATCTCAGGAATAGAAGAAAAAGTATCCAATGTACTCAGCCCTACTATGAAGCTAAATTTACCTTTCACATGAATGCTATAACCCAACTATAGCACAAGACTGTGGGGAAAGGGCCAAGGAAGGGGAAGGGAAGGGGGATGTTAGGGTGGAGGGAGGGTAATGGGTGGGGCCACACCTACGGTGCATCTTAGAATGGGTACAGGCAAAACTTACTAAAGGCAGAATACAAATGTCTACATACAATAACTAAGAAAATGCCATGAAGGCTACGTTGAACACTTTGATGATAATATTTCAGAGTGTATATGAAACCAGCACATTGTACCCCGTGATTGCACTCATGTACACAGCTATGATTTAATAAAAAAAAAAAAAAGTTAGATGAAAACAAACTGAACCTTTTGCCAACAACTCATTGCTCTTGCATCACTACAAATGCACCAGCTCACACAATACTGGGTTTTTAGCCAGTAAACAAATGCTATATTGGAACACCCTTCCTACTTACCTGATCTGCCGCCAGTGACTTTTGTCTTTACCCAAAGACCAAGGAAATATCGAAAGAAAGACATTTTTATGATTTCAGGACATTAAGAGTAATACTATAATATCTCTGAATGCCAAAAAAAGAGTTTCAAAATTGCTTCGAAGGGTGGAGCAGGCACTGGCATTCATGCATACCTTCCCAAGGTGAGTATTTTGAATGTGACCACAGTGATATTCAGCAATGAAGTACCCTATATACTCGAGTATAAGCCGAGTTTTCTCGGCATGAAATTTGTGCTGAGTTAGGGTTTTTCGGCACAAATTTTGTGCCGAAAAAACTCGGCTTATACTCAAGTATATACGGTATATAGCACTTTTTCTAGGATGAGTTCATGAACTTAATTGCCAGACCTTGTATCTTTTCTGATTCTTGGCTAGGTAGGCATTTAGTTAAAGTTTAACTGTATAAAGTTAACACGCTCCTGTAAAGACAAGTACATGTTGTCTTTCTGAGAATATCATACTTAGAAAAGAGCTGTAGATTACATTTTATGTGTGGAAAATTACATACGCATTCCGTGTATATCTCCATCAGTGTCTTCCCTACTGGTTAAGAAAAAAATGCTGTGTATCTATTGACACAGGCATCAATTAAAGCAGGAATTTAAACCCGCATCCACGGGATTATAAATCATGAAGCTCACAGATCTGATTGACAAAAAGGGGGCTGGGGAGACCTCCTATTGCTTCCTGGAATACAACTGCTCCCTATCATCTAAGAGGATTTAAAAGTTGGTTTCAAACAGCTGTCAGAATGATTCTCCCCCTTTCTTAAGACACTCATTAGGAAATAAAACCAGATATAATTAACAAACAAACAAATCTATCTGCCTGCTGTTCTGACTTGTTATAATAAGTGTTATTTCTACTTACAAACAGTTTCCTGTCAGCATCCTGCTGTTTCTTTAATAAGACTTCTGCACTTGGGGGTGGAAAAAAGGTCTGTATTAAAATTAAGCCTTGACTTCTTTCACTTCTTTTCCTGCTTGTTTGCATTCATATTTAGCTTGCTTTGAGGCTGAAAGGAACAGAGGCTCCTAAATCATTGCTGAGGGAGAGAGAGAGGGGTGGGACTTTCTGCGCTTGAGGTTGGCTGAGGGATGAGGCTGCCATGACTCCTGACAAACACCCTCACTGTTGGGCACAGTGACCTCTGCAGCCAGTAGTTGGTGGAAACCTCTTCTGCTTCCTAGTGTTGGTTTTCTAGCTGGATTGTGCTATTCTAATGGGTCGGGCCACATCTATGGTGCATATTTTAATCTATAATAAAAAAAAAAAGAAAATAAAAAGTTTGACTTCAATGAGTACAGTATCTTTCATTGATTTTTAAAGAGCTTTTCAATGTGTGTTTTCATTTTGGATTATACTCCTGAAAAACATAAGAGTTTGGTTGTTCTAGTGTTTGCTTATTTTAAAAGTCCTTCGTTGACTGCTACTTTGAAATTTCTGCATATGATTATTGTAAGTAGAATCACTTATGGCATTTCTAAACTAAATTCAAAACAACCGGAGTGTAATTAGATTAATGCCAATGTAAACCACCAACCCAATGAATGGAGGTCTTTAAGCACAAATAGAGTACCATGGATTTGATGCCAAGAAGTCCCCCGCGGCCTGGAACCTATAAGATACCATTACAGGCCAGGGGCCTCATTTTGAAGAAGTCACTCAAACAAATCCACCAGCCACTCCAGCCCTGCTATGTGCGTATCCTCATGTTTCCCTCCTGAACACGCAGGAGAATAACATTTTCCCTTGGAGAAACTGTTTTCTTTCAGTTTCTATCTGAGACTAAGTTGAGCAGAAAAGACCATCATCCTTTGCTAGTGAGCTCTGGAACTACTTGGTCTCTGAAACATTTGAGGAGTACCAATGCCCTGAAAATTCCATATTGCTCTGCATTAAGTGAAAATATTTAAAGGAAAAAGTTAGATCTCTAAGAAGTAGCAAGAAAAACACAATAGTGTTTACAAAAATTATACCTTAAAAAATTTTTATGCTCTTGGGAAATTTAATTAAATTCCAATAATCATATTTAACCCACACAGTCTCATAGACTTTTACAATTATGTTTATAGTCCAGCCTAGATGTTTGCAAAGAAATATTAGATAAGAAACCATAAAATCTATAACTACATACAGTTCCTAAAAAATGACAGCTGCTTCTTGAGTTATTAAAAACCATATAAAGAGTTGCAAAATTCATAATTTCAGCTCATACAATAAAGGGATCATAAATTCTTTGAAAGGGAATCATTTAATTAGCAATAGATGCCTAGAATGCATCATTTTCTTTAAGGAAAATCTTAAATGATAGTAAAAACGTAAATGATAGCAACCAAGGAGAGATGATTGAAATATTAAAGTTATACTACATATTTTCACTGTGATCTGAATAATGTTGACATATCTTTGGATATGTGATCAGATGATATTGCGAGAGAAGATCTGATTGTAACCATGAGAAACGACCAAATCTTGCAGATCCCACTCAAGCCAGGATCAATAGCTATGCAAAATGGAATAAACACATCTCAGGGGCTTAAAGAGGCATGTTGGGTGGGGAAATGTAGTATGAATTCAGTCCATCTTTATATGGCCCAATTTTTAATTAATATTTAATTTAAATTTGTGTGCATATGCACAAATTTAATAATTAAATCTGTAGATATCTATAAAGGTACATACAGTGGGAACTCAATAATTGTTTTTATTATCAGCAAACATCACACATCATCAAAAAGCTTGAATGATTTTAAATTATGTTGGGATCTGACTTCAAGAATTACCTCCTAGAATCCTCAAGTTAAACTCAGATTTGTAATCAGTTTTCCTTTCAAGTTCAAAAATGTCTGACAGTTTAACAAGTTTCAGTGCCTGCCTTGTATATTCGAATCAACAGTGCAGGCTATTTATCACAGACAATTCTAATTCCAAACATTAATGAATCTGTATATTCCATGAGATTCTGGAAAGCAATAACGCATGGATTTTTATTTTATGGAGACATCATTTTAATTTTTCGAAGGTACTCTCACAAAAAAGAGAATTGGAGGCATCAAAATTTTCTGAGTTTGTGAAATATTTGAAATAGAAATAGAAATATTTGCTACGTTTGTATTGGTTTTATCTCAACTTTTATATACATAGATTATTTCCAGTTAAAGCAAAAGTATTATACACATGCAGCTACATGTATTACATGTCAATTTAATACCTATAATTAGAAATAAAATTGTTTCATTTAAGACATACTTTCTCCCTTCAAAATTTTTATGTGGATTGACTTTTTATTATTATTCAAGAGATTTCAATGTTTTTTTTCTGGCATAAATAAAATACACCTTTTTCTCATTATCTCCTGAAATGAGCAGAAATCTGTGTGGACTATGTGGAGAGACAATAGAACATCTCCTCAGACTATGAATGTTTTACCCCAAACTATCAATGCATTCATCCTCTTCTTTTAAAAGAACATTCTGATGTATTTAAACTTCAGTGACTGAGTTGCTCTCCACAATGAA
Organism: Loris lydekkerianus; assembly: GCA_963574355.1. NCBI lineage: Eukaryota > Metazoa > Chordata > Mammalia > Primates > Lorisidae > Loris > Loris lydekkerianus. The sequence goes on along the minus strand of CAUYPK010020879.1, from coordinate 97,773 downwards.
TAGCCATATTTTCTGTACTGCACAGAGTCCACCACTAGCAATTATACATTCCCAGACTGATCTTTTACAGATGTCAAGGAAATCTGATGAAAGAATGCTCTCAGCATGGAGGCCTGGCTGGGACCCTGAGGTACCACCACTGAGTATGGCATGTCCTTGTTAAAGGAAATAAAAAGTGGTACAAGACCCATATTTATTTTTCAATGAAAGGAGAGAAACTGATTAAAATCATGGAGGATAAATAGGGAGGAAAAAAAGAGAAGAAGAAAGGGACATTTATGATAATAAAGTCAACAAATAAAAGGAAAACTATAATGAAATAGAGTTAACATGTACGTAAGGATGAAAATAGTAATTAGCATTTATCAAATGGTCTCCAAAGTGTTCACTGCTACCTAAGTAGTTTATGTAGAATATTTTATTAACCTTCACAGAAACCCTTAAAGAAGATATTAGCATTTTGCCAAGGAATAATGATTTTAAAAAATTGAAAACCATTGCTTACTTTGAAGACTTTCATTCAATTACTATCCTTTCCAGAGCCAGTTTTTTGAGCACCCATCTCTAGTCAGAAAGGGTTCTCCTACTAGGACTAATTCCCTGTTGCTACCATCTTAAAATTGTTAATGATTTTGATCAAGCTATTTGCATTATTCCTCATGCCCTTCAAAATATATAACTCGTCTTCGTGTCTTATAAAATGGAGAATAACATTTAAGGTATGCTTATTGGTTGTAGCAGTAAAAATGTGGAAATGCATATTTTAAACATCACAGTATTAAGAACTTTAACAATCTCTCAACTTCCATCTTCATCACATCACTCTTTTGTCTATTTGCCTGTATCACCTTCTAAAGTTGTTACTGATTACCTACCAAGTACATCTCTTTCAATACCTACATCTCTTCTCAAAGACTTTAGTTAATGTATAAAACTGAACTACATGAAATTGTATGGGACTGATATATTCTTTTGAAAGGAAAAAATTCTATAGTAGAAATAAGAAGACTCGAACGTTATGGCATTGTTCATTTATTTAGTATATATCTTCATTATTTTTACTCCCCTAAATTGTAAATGCCTCAGGAATTCTGTATTTTTCAAAATGCCAACTGCAAGTTGGAGAACAAGGCAAATACCCTAGGATACATGCAGGTACATTGGAATTCTCAATGCACTATGATGGAAACAGGTGGAACAAGAGAGTGGTTTAAATAGTCCACCTGGGGGATATTTCAAGTCTGTAAAAATAAAAATTACTAGATTACTATATAGGAGTGGTTGCGTTCAAATAAAAAGAAGCATTTTCAAAACCATAAAAGCAAATTTTCATTACTATATGTTAATGAGTATAAAAATAGTCTGTTTAGTTTTAAAAATATCTGTTTGAATTTCTATTTACCATTCATTTGATTTGTCATCATTTTGATCATAAGGCTATGACCAAAATATTTTCTTTTCTTTCATTTTTCAACTGTCTGGAAATTATTTTAGCTCCTCCTATATAAGTAAGCACTAACAAATTACAGAAAGTGAACTTGCTGGAGTAGTGCCATATGCATTTCACTTGCAAAAATATGTTTTTCTTTCATGTAAAGTACAACTTTGCCACCTCAGAGTTTCATGGAAATAAGCCTATTTTTTTTTTTCCTTAAAAAAAGAATGACAGAGAAAAATAAATGACAGCGCTGGAGTCAAGGAATTTTGGAAACATTCCAATTGTTTTATCAGCTGCACCACAAGGCAAGCAAACTTTAACCCTGCTTGGCTTTACGTTGCTACTAAACTGCAGTTTTTTATACTCTGCATTTTGCATACATGAGAAAATTCTCCTCAGTTTAATATCCTGATTATTGCAAAATAAGCAAAATGTCAAAACAACATTTGACCCAAAGATTCACAAAGCTGTGGCCTTCTAGCCAGTGCCCCCGTCCTGTGCCAGTCAGTAAATATACACACCATAAATTTTGGAGACTGAATGTACACAGACTTGAAAATCAAGAGAAAATAACATCTGATGCTGTTTTTGGCATAGTGGAAAACTTACAGAAAAAAAAAAAATCAGGTTTTGGAATTATATGAAAGACAACGCCTAAATATTTCCACGTTTAGGCCTGGTCAATCTAAGATCACTTAGGTATGGAGGAGGTAAGGGAAGGATTAATGGAGATACTTCTTGGACGCAGAATTATTTCAATGTATTATAACTGGCCTCCTATGCATTTGTGGGATATTTAGGTAAGAAATTCACTCTGTTCTGGAAAAATGTGGAACTAAACAGAAGAGGTTTTCTAAGCACTCTCAACTACAGATCACATTGTTTTATGGCAATTTTTCTATTCTTTGATAACAGAAACTGATATGAATGTACAAACTGCTCTTGAGATTCATTTCTGCATATTCAAACATTTAAATTACTTAGCCTCAAAGTCTCAGGGTATTAAAAAAACTGCTCTCAGTGAGACACTGATTTCATGCTGTGACAAGCTCAAAAATGAAAACAACTACACACATGAGAGGGTTTTTCACCAAACCGCAGCACTAAGCACAAACGGAGCCCTGCTGGGAACATGTATCTACAAGTGCGAGTATGTTTGACTTGGTAACACGCGTTTGTGACTTTATGTGTTAATAGGAAAAAGTAAAAAAAGGAGCTAGACAAGGATTTCATTGTTCACATTTTTTGAAGATCTTTTTTTTACAGAGTTTAAAAATATTGGCAACATTTGAACATGACACTTAGCATTGGCTCAAAGGCTGTCTTCACTACAGTGAACCACACAGTTCCCTGCCCTGCCCCGTCAGTGACCTCAATCCAAACAAAAAAGATGAGACAAGATTCAAACTTTATACTTTTACATTCCCCTTGGACTAGTCTGGACCAAAGATTATAAAGAGACTCACTACGGATCATGTGAGTTCTTTCTTATTAGATGATAAAGTGTGTATTCTTTCGTATAAAAAATAAAGTTAAACAGTGGTAACTCATTCTCAAAGCTACCCTCCTTTTTCTTTTATTAGACTTATTGAAAAACCCCTTCTCTGATAACTCTGCCTATATTCTACTCCCGTGTGATTATGAAGGGAAAGGTCAGAGATACTGGATATAGTATTTGATTTGGAATCAATAATTCCAAGATTATAGGAGGAAAGACACAAGAAAGAGACGTGTCAGTTTGTCTTCCAAATTAATTCCATTTTCAGTATTGTGTCCTAATGTTTAAATCTGGTGAAACATGAAAATGCACAGGAAACAATTCAACATCACAAGAAACACAACATTTCTAAAGCTATTTGTTAGGTATAAAGAAAAGTATTTTCTTCAAGTTAAAAAAGGAAAAGGAAAATGAGTTTTATAACAAAATATAAATGATATAATTTTGTACCTCTTGCTTAGAAACAAAATCACACATTAATAACGAATTACACATCTAGTTTTTATATCACAGATATTTATTATTTTGGTTTTATTATGATCTAATTTATCAAGGCTAAAAGCAATACAATTATGACTTTAAACATAGAGCAAATGTTAGTCTCAGGATTCAGATGCTACTGATCATCAGTAATTGATATAAAATAGTTGCTTTATTTTTCTTTATTGATTCCTAAAAATATAATATGAATTTCTTATTTGTCAGTACAAATAGAAGTTAAGGCATTCAAAGTGCTTTATAAAAAGGGGATCTTTTAAAATGTAATAGTCTTGAAAACAATAAAACTTTAGTTATTGTTATATTATTCAAAGATAATAATACCTGTAACAGAAATGTCTTTATATTTTTTAATGCTCTTAAAATATCTAACGTAAGATCAGTCAGTTCTGTTCCACAAACTTCATAGATAATATACCATCTAGAGTAATAAATAATGGATTCACTGGAGCCAGTATTCCTCAAGGTCTAAAGTTCAGAATAAGAATTTTTTTCAAAACAGTTGGTGCCTCTTTACAATGACATATGACTCCACAGACAGATTTCCATTTCTAAATCCTTCCTAAACTCTAATATATGTGTAAATGGAAGTACTCTAATAGCATTCTTTTATACATTAGTCCCATCTTTCTACAAACAGGGAGAAAAAGGAACATCAATATGAGAATTAAAATTACATTTAGAAGGTATAATATAAAATTGAATTGAAATATCTGTTTATTGGCTACACATCTCATGACGTAAGTCCTCAAGATACTGTTCATTCTTTATTAATAACAGTTTATGAATCTTAATGCTAGAGCAACCACACTTCCAAGGCATTTAATAAAATAATTGTACTTAATATCTTAAGGCTATCCACAAAGAAAATAAAATTTCAGTGGTAAAATATAAAATAAAACTATAAAGGTATAAGTAGATAAGAATATAGTCCACCCCTTGGAACTTTTCTCCAATGTTCCTTTGTGGGGGTATTCTTGTTGTTATTTTTAGACATTACTTTTTTTGCTTTGGGTCTTAAGTTTCTTTGGAAAAGTCTGGGTGTAGTAAAAGTTAATCAGTCAATAACATTTACTTGAATAGTACAGTAATTAGATAGGAGAGAAATAAAACAAGTGAGGAAAAGAGAGATGGAAGAAGAAAAAATACAGCAGCCACCAAAAAATGGTGAATACAAACATAAACCACACAGCACACTGCCAGGACCAGAACTGAAATTACCCAGAGGAGACATAATGGTGCCAGGACAGAACAGTGCATTCAATTAGCAATCACTTTAATTGGAACTAACACCTTAAAGATTTGCCTTTTTTTTTTTTTTTTTTTTTTTTTTTACTTTTTCTGGCAGGTTGAGCGACTTTTCAAAACCACTTTGTAACAACTTACATTTGAAGCCTAATCAATAATTCCAAACATTTTGAACAAAATAAAATCTAAAGGAGAATTGAAGAAAACGAATCCTTCACATCTGCAGTGTGCTGTCAGCCTATGTCAGTCTTTGAAGTTGTTTACTAAAATCTTACCGATGGGAGAGAGAACATCAGATCAGAAGAAGGCAGGCAGATGTATGAGAAATAAATATTTTCTTTTTTTTTTTTTCATTGTTAGAGTTCCAAATGTGGACAGGCAATCCAAGGCATCAGACTTGTGGTCACTGCTGGGAGCCCCTCAGAGATTTGAGCACTCAGTTGTCAGAGCACACCAGGGTACACACAACTCCCCGACAGGTGTCTTTGCAGACCTGATGTAAAGAATTGCTGGCAGGTAGCTGACTAGCATTCTGCGCGTGCTTAAGAACTAGAAGCACTTGTTAAGGCATGGAATCAGATATGAGAAGAAAAACTCTTATAATACTTTAAAAAATTACAAATGATTATGTGAGGGATAGACCTTACTCACACCCACATATACACACACTGACCCCTTAATGCTATGCTAGCTATAAGCAAGTATTTTGATTTTGATAATTAATCATTCATGAGTGTCTAAAACAACTTTGTACATGTGTGTGTTTGTTATTTGTTGTTACATGAGGATGTGAAACACTAAGAAAAATATCTGTGTCTTTACATTAGTTCCCACAGAAAACTAAAATTATGTAGTTTGAAAGTCATTTTTAAAATTGTATTTATTTCTCTCAATTTATTTTCCTATCCTATATTCCACATAAATTCCAAGTAATTTACAGAACATAAAGACCGACAGTGACAATTATTTTATTATGCATTTATTTAGAATTGTATTTTAAGTACATTTGTAACACTATTATTCTAAACAATGTAAGGCACCTGACATGTGTAAAATGATGGATACAATAATGCTGTGACACCTGTATTCTTACTGTCATTCTCCACGAGGATTTACTGAATGTTAGAAACATTGAGTGACTGGCACCAGAATAAAGAGTAAGAAGAAAGAACAAAGATATCTATAAGTCAAATTTTTGAACTTCAACACTAACAATCTTTCTGCTGGGGTGTGATACTGATATCTCTAACTCAAAATGCTTTAGATGTGAACCACAAAAATATAAAGAGCAAGAAAATGCTAGAAGAAGTTCTAGTTTCTGTATTAAAGTATTTGAAAATGCCTCTCAAAACTAATGTGGTACTTACACATAAAAAGAAAGTTTTAGCAGATAGCATCACTTGGGGTCATGGTGGCCAGAACAGAAACAATTTAAAATAAAAATAACAGAATAAACCTAGTGAGCAGGAGAGCTTTAGCCCTGGTGAATAGGATATTCTTCCTCTTTTCCTGCTCTCCCTTCTGCTCTAACACTGGGAGCATCAGGACATAAAAGAACCAGAGCAGAGTCACAGACATGGTTCAGAAAGCAAAAGAAAAATGTTGGATGGCAAACTGTGCTTTTAGGAAAGTATTTTAATTAACTTAGGAGAACTGAATATGTAAAATGGAACAGTTTCAATTGCTAATATTTGGTTTATGGTTTATAAAGCACTTAAGACTAAAAGAAAATTTCACTAAAACAAAACATGGTACATGTATACCACGGAGTGCTGTTCAGCCATTGAAAGGTGAATAAATAACCTTTTGCAACCAAGTGGATGGAACTGGAGACAATCCCCCTGTGTGAAGTATCTCAGGAAAGGAAATCAAAGGCCCCATGTACTCACTCCTAAGTTGGAACTAACTGATGAACACCCACCTACACAGAGAAGGGTAAAACTCAGCAGTTATCAACCATACGCGAGGGAGAAGGACTGGAGGGAATAAACCAATTCAGTGGGTACTGTAAACGGTTTGGCTGATGGGCAAATCCACAGACAGGACTCAAGCATTACAAAAAACAAGGCATGTAACGTGTAGGATTTGTATCCCCTTAATATTTTAAAATAAGAAAAAACTAAACATGGTCCAAAATATGCCTCCCCCTACAAAAATGTTTTCATCAATTTCTTGTCTTTGTGTTTAATAGCAATGTGCGTTAATAAATTACCAGTGGCTTTATACTGCACCTGTAAACCACAACTTTAAATAAATAGTTAAAAGTTGACTAGAGCTTATACTTGAAAGGAATCTTGCAATCTGGACATGGCAGGTATGAAATAAATCATAAAATATTGACATTTCTCCAATTTTAAGTGCTTCCAAATTTTCCTGGGGCAAATTTTACTTGTAAACACTAATCATTTTTACAACACTTTAAATTATCAAGTGCTGGCACTTGTGACCCAATTTGGTTATGCTTATTTTAGAACACATCAAATAAAAACGGCATATTTTCAAAGATAACATTCTCCAACCAAACATAACTAAGGCATGCTGATATCCTCAGGTGAAAGGTTCAAGGTCAAATAAAAATACTATCACTTTTTCTCTTCATAGAACCTATTGTCATCAGATTTTCAAATCTGTTTACTATAAAAATAATTATGCAAGACCAGAGAATGTTATGCTACGCCTCTAATTAAACAGAGGTAACCATATTGGTTCACAAAATGCTCTATATTTTTTTCACTACAACTGCTATTTTCATGAAATTTATAAAACTTGATATGATTTTAAAAAACTTGTAGGACCAGGAAATCTTATAATTATTAATATCTGATTAAATTGACTAGTATAAATTCTTTCTAAACCTTCTGCATTAATGAAGTATTATTGCCTTTATAGATATCCTACTCTGATATTTGTTTCATAATTTAACTTGATGCTAAATAAAAAAATGAATAACTTTTCATTAGATGTGCAGCTCCAAGACTGTTGGCTGTAATTGATTACTCTAAAATTAAGGGTAATAATTAGTTCTAATTTACATTTGAGACTGAGATTTCTAGAAAAAACGGCAGCCTTGGCAGAATATAGAATATACTCTCTCCAATCTTTGTGTGATTTTACTTCTTGAAGCAATATGCGTATTACTTAAGTGCACATGCTATTTAGGAATGGACTAAAACACAGGCCACATGACGCTTAGTCTACACAGATAATAAACCCATTGGATGCAGCTTCAGATGATCTCATTTCCTGGTAAAAACAATTAAAAAATACTCATAATGACCACACCCTCATCTTTGAGTTGATTGGGTCTACTCAGATTACTTGCTGATTGTGAAGAATCTTCATGCACTCCTAGGGACAGATATTACCATCTTTATTTTATTGTTACATAAATTTATGAAAACATCTAGTGCTACAAAAATTTAAGACTCCTTCATAATTAAGAAAACAAACATTGATTTTGAATACTTAGCCAATATAAACATAAATTAAATTTAAAAACATTACAATGGCAATAACATCCCTGGGAGGCTTTTCACATAACATCTTTTAGTGTGTTCTCTGTAATAGCTGAAGGAATTTGTCTTGCTCAGACTACCAACATCAATCCTCAGCCCCCAAAATATACACCTCAACACACACATGAGACCCAAGGACAGGATGGATCTTTGCTGCCAGACTGCTGGTGTTCACCATTTTTAAAAGTCACTTTTTATTTCATAGTGCATACTTAAAACCAATAGCCAATGTTTGAGGGGATCTTTTTTCTTTCTTAAAGAAGTGACGGTATATTATTTTTTATGTATAGGTCAAAACTAATCAACATTGTTTTAGTCCTGGAGAATTGTGTAGCTTATGGTTATTTTAGAGTCAGCTTAAATAGAAATCATAGTAACAAACTTCTGTTATGGACAATGTAATTAAGTTGACTAAAAAGTAGGCAGAGACAATGCTCATTGTCAGATTGTGAATATATCTTCTCTCCCATGAGCACTGCAGTTTAAAATAATGGCAAAATCTACTTTAGAGTTATTCGTTTTTCACAAACAATAAAAATAGATGCATTTAACAGTAAATACACAACAAAACACATTGTATTTATTCTTATTCTCAGCTTTTTCTTTATACTATAGTGAAAATAAAACTTTTAACTATAATATAAAAGTTGAAAAACATCACAAAATATAAAACAATTTAGAAAAGACAAAATTTACTCTCTCAATGGACTTAACAGGTAGCTAATCTGTTGGGTGAAGTTAAAAGTATTATTATCACTGAAGATTTATTGCTTACTACATTAGATGGAGAAAATGCATTTTTGGACTTTACAAAGTCTAAATTAAATTTGGACATTTAATTTAAATGTATAAAACACCTCTGCCAATATGCATTTTATAAGAAAAGCAAACAAAAAGAACAAATTAGGTCCATCCATCATCATTATTTAATACCTGATACATCTATAGTCATAGTTCGAATGATATAGCACTTGATTATAAAATGGAACATATCAAAGACTACACAAAAACACGCCTCCTTTCTTATCAGTGAACATATTTATAAGTACCTCTACATCTGTCTATGTATATGTGAAATGTATTTTGAGATTCTGAATACTCTTTACTTATTATAATTTTAGAAACATTCATAATAGCTTTTCTTCATTAAAACTTCTTTTGTGAAAGTTACTCAAAATACTGAATCAATTTGTAATCTTCTAATCTGGCCACTCTGATCATGAAGATAATCTAAAATACATCAAAATATTGTTTTGTAGTGTTTTTATTTGTAAGACAAGGGCAGAAGAAAGCAAGATAATTCTATCCGTATGACATCCAAATAATTACATCAGAACTGATGTCCCCTTATTATTAACAATATGGATTAGATCACCTTAAGTATGCGTGTGTATTCATTTTCTTTTTATCATTATTGTTTCATATAAAATGAATACAGAGGTAGGGACTATTTCCTCCTCCTATAGCTATTTTTTTCCAGTAATTTTGCACACATCATTCTAAAAGCTTCCAGTGGATCCACTTGAATAAGTGACCAATGGAAAGGTTAAGTTGGAATAAGAGAAAGCATTGCAACTAATTAATATGTCAGAGGAGTACAGCCCCAGCCAAAAGAGTTAATGAAGCTTGCTAAGGACACATGTGGGTCTTTTGTAATGCAGGCCTGACTGTACAGCCTAGTTAGGTTAAATTGTCTGTCAGTTACTGGCCAGTTGGCCACCACCTGGCTGCCTCGTCTGGTCTCTCCCCATCCCAAACAGCCTTCTTCTCAGCTCTCAATGGCAAGCTGCTGCCACTAAACATCCAGAAGCCTCTGACAAGGTTTGGGCACACAAAGGGCTGCTGACATGTGAATGAAGGGCCAGGGCAACACTCTGAATGGGGAAGATTTCCCCCATTTAAACTCATAATGTTCACAACAACACCCATAAAAGAAAAAGCCCATCCTTGGTGTCAGGCCATTAACATTTATAACACTATGCTAATAACCTTCTAGATTACTTTCAGTTTCCAAGGACATTTAAATACATGAATTGATGGCTTCAGACTTAAAGAGGGTGGTGGGGGAGGACAGAGGAATGGGCAGTTGGTTAGGAAGGAGGAACAGACAAAAAGTGGGTGGGAGAAATTGCAAACCATCTCACACAAAACTACTTTATATTGGCCTTCTACCCAAACAGAGGGCTTCTGTCCATAGAATGATTATAGTCAGAGAGGCACAATGCCCCAGGAAGACGTTACCAATGATGGACACATCTCGAAGGGCTATGCATTTAAGGTAACTGTTCAGATCATAAGGTGGTTCCTGATTCAAACCAGTTCTATGTCAGGCCAGGGACCTTTGTTTTTGTGCTTATGTGTTGCCTTTTGTTCCAAGCCTCCCTTGAGAGGATTTCCATAGTACCCAGGTAGATGCTTGAACTTCTGCCCTGAAAACAGACATTTTACTAAGATGGTGAAAATTATATCACTTGGAAAAATATTACCTTTTGGAAACAAGGCCTGAGGTTGCACCCTGAAGCAGTTAAGAAAGAAGGAAACAAACTAGTGTATGATGCCCCATGATCATATCAATGTACACAGCTGTGATTTAATTAATAAAAAAAGAAAGAAAGAAACAAGGAAACACTCCTGAATAAAATGTAGAAGCTGTTTTTGTCTGCATTATCAGGGTCCATTTTCTCAGAATAAAAGAAATGAGACATGAAGTTTGTAATGTTACCACGTTCATTTAAAAACAGCCTCAAAATTGAGTATCACTGTGTTATCATTTTTAAAAAGAAAAAAATCTATCATATTCACTGGCTGCTACATTGTACCTAAGAATTCTTTGCTTCTGACTTAAGGACAGCACCTCCTGCCTTCTTTTTAGTACTGATTACTAATGATGAATCAATATGAAAAACTATTGTTCCCACAGATTTCAATATTGGGTCATTGCCATGACACTGAATCTTCCTGGCTTCCCATGATAAGGCATTTGAAAAATATAATGCATTTGTTTTAAATTTGTTCCTCTCACAAGGAACTTGCCAAGTAAGTATAGAAGCTTCCTATGTAACAGTTCACTTTAGTGAATAAATGCTTTATTCTTTATATAGTTTTTGAAATGGTTTCTATAAATTTGGGACAACAAAATCTCCATAATTAGGAGACTGATTTGTACCAATTTCAGAATGTGTGCCCAGAGAGTAATGCTAAATGGAATCACTTTTTATTTTTATTGTTTGGGGTTTGTTGAGGGTACAAAGAATTAGGTTACACTGTAAAGTCCCTCTTATAATTATGTGCCACCCCCAAGAGGTGTGCCATACATACCCCCTTTTTTCAAATTATTTGGGGTTCATTGAGGGAACAAAGAATTAGGTTCTACGTGTTGTATTTGTTAGGTAAAAGTCCCTCCTGTAATTGCACCCCACCCCCAGCAGGTGTGCCAAACCCCCTTTTAAGGGTTCCATCTATTAAAAGTTTTGCTCACTTTATTCAGCAAAATAAAAGTATGAGAACGGAATTCTTGAAAAATGATTACAAAGAATAAATATATTCTTTTAATGCTCTAAATAGTTTGAATGACTCATTAGACAAGAAAACTAATGAACATAATTCTGAATATTAAGAAAAATAATTATAACGTGCATTCACATATTGTCTTATAATTTAAAAAGTGTTTTCAAATAAATCATTTCTTTTGTTTTTTTAGGGTTTAGAATTTTTAATACATGTGATTCAGGAGGAAGTACTATTACAAATTTTTAAACTTAATTTTGTTAATCATAATTATATATATATGGGGTACAATGAAGGTTTGACATATAATGTGGAATGCCTAAATCAAACTGATTAACATAACCATCACTTGCTTATTTTTTGCGGTAAGACATTATAATATACTCTTAGTTGATTTCTTCTTACTCAATATCAAAATTTTCGAGACTTTCTGTTTGGTAACAAGCATGCAGAAACATAACTTTTATTATAATTCAATGTTAGGGCTCAGTATTTCTGCTTGGGCTTGAGAGCCCATTGTTTACGCTGTTATCTGTCTTTGATAGTAGAAATTGCTACAGAAGACACTCATCACAAAAGAAAATTGTAAAAAAGGCTAGTACATATGCCATCAATTCCTTGGCAGCCCTTTGCAGATAAGTTGTGTGCATGTGGCCGTAGAAATCTCCACTGCCAAGGTCTTGCTGTTCCATTTCTGTCAGGATGGAGAGCCAGGACAAGTGGCCTTGAAGGTTTACGTCCAAAGTAATTCAATATAACAAACTATTTATGAGGAAAATAAACTAGAGAGCTATCTCACAGTTTATCCCAAGAATCCTTAGTTTTAAACTTTAGTAAGTCTAGTTTTGTGATTAAATCCTTCTTTTACAAGGCTCAAACCTAAATACTAGAATTCATTGAATTCCAAAGACACCCATTTCACTCCCATCACAGATAAACTTAGGCAATACAATAATTAACAAAATCTTTCAGGTAAAGCAGACTGATTGCTACAATTTCTACTATCAAAAATGTGAGTCAAAATCCAAATTTAAGGTTATAAAGTGACATGTATACCCCAGATTTAGTTCAAATAATTGCAATATAACCAACTTAAGAAAAGCTTCTATTTTGTGGCCTTTGTATTTCACACAGAACAGTTTTTTCAACGTCAGAGACACAGCATTCTGAAACATATAGATATCCGATAATATACAGAAAAAACTCTATAGCACTTGTGTGCTTTTTTCCTCCTTTTAATTTGGGGTAAGAGTTACATGAAAGAGTTGTTTAATTATATATTGCAAGCAGCAAATGAGTTGATACAATTTCTGTGCAGTTTAAGATTGTAGTGTATTTTATACATATGAGAAGTATCAATTACATAATTTTGTCATGGTGAAGAGTAATAAGTAATGATAAAATTGGATTAGATGTAACAATTCAGTAGCACAGCTAAGACTCAACTAGTGTGTGCATGAATAATATAAAGATATATATTTTTCACATGAAAATGTATATAGTATTTATAAAAAAAGAAAAAAAAAAAAAACAAAAAACAAGTTTGGTTTCCCTACAGGATTGTATACCTAAACACACTATTAAAAATAGAGAAAATAACATATGCACACCAAAAAATAATAAAATTCAACTAGGATAGGGTCCAAAGATTGTCTGGGAATTGTATCTTTTTATACTTTTTTTTTTTTTTTTTGGCAGTTTTTGTCCGGGGCAGGTTTGAACTCGCCACCTCCGGGATATGGGGCCAGCACCCTACTCCTTTGAGCCACAAGCACCACCATCTTTTATATTTTTAAATTGCTTTGTGGTTTTAGAAAAAGGAAGTCTAATTTTGCACTCAGGTGACCTAAAGTGGTTGAAGCTTTTTCACCAACACAAAGATTGCCTGTTTATTTGTCCATACTTCCAGACAAAAAAGCAGTTGTCTCCATACATCTGTTAATGTAGTCCATTGCAAAATAATATTACATAAACTATATTGTGTATCTGAGTATTTACTTAATTATAAAACAACTTTATAAAATTTATGGACAATGAATTAGAAAGGTATGTTTCTGAGACTCATTTAATTTTTCTGCTAGTTTTATCTTTTGATGGTGCCCTAGAATTAATCAACTTTTTCTATTTTAACACATTTATGAATTATAATAATTGAAAATTATTTTCTACATTAACATATAGGAAGATAAGATTTCATTACCTAACAACAGGAACATAACAGGTAGGCAAATATTCATTTGGTTCTTCTATTATAAAATAAATATTTAGAAAATACTACTAAGTATTCTTATGCTATATACTAATTATTCAAAACTTCTCTACTAGAAGCATTGGATTTAGTTCATTATTAATACCTTTTTTAAAAAAATAGAATTTTGATCTAATATACAAAACTCTGAAAAAGCTTTACATGAAATTAAAATTTAAAGCAAGTTTCTTATTTTCTGTGAACTCATACTTACAATGCACTAGTTTCATCTTCCAAAATTAAACAGGTAAAAATTGGGTATAAATAAAAAGGAAGTTAGAAGTTTTGTAGCAATAAATGCTTTGTTTAATTTTGATTTTTGGTTTGTTTTCAATCAGCCTTGTTAAGGATGGAGGACTTGAGAAAGTGACTTAAGAAATGATCTATAAAAATGACACAAAAAAACCCCACAAACTTTCCACTTTTAGAGATCTAGTAACAAAATACCACAGTGGCCAGAGTTATCTGCTTCCTATCAAGACCTATGTTTGGCACAAGAAGTATTCAATTCATTCATCATTGTCAATGCACTAGTACACTAATTATTTCAAATTGTTTCCTCAGCCAGAGGTCTAGGACAAATCAGGCAAGCCAAAAATAGCAGTTATGAATAATTACGCATAATTTACCTCAAGGCCTGGACCAGTCTATCATTAAAACTTTTACTTGCCACACTGTGATCTGTGATAATTGAAAACTTTAAAATTAGTTCAAGGTTGTCTTTTTATCCAGTGCCAACCTCAAGCCCTCTTCATGGTGACTTTCTGGTACTTTAAACACTTCAAATAATATGTCAATCATAATTTTATAAGCATATTTATATATATTTTAAATGAAAGATGGAAATGGGCAAAGAAGGTGTTGCTCCTACCTTTTGCAATGCTCAAATCTGTTCACAAATGATATAAATATTAGAGTTTAGAAGTTAAAATATGGTAATGACCTCCCTGTGGGAACTCCATCCCACTGCATTGAAAAGAGAAGGGTTTTAGCAACATGTAAATTTGTCTCTAGTATCAAGTTAGTCGTCACATAATCTCTATCCTTTCTAAAGGAAGGAACCCTTAACGTTCTTCTGTTTATTAGAAAGTCCACAGAAAACATATTTCAGCTTTAACTTTCATTGAAAACAAAAATAGAGACATTCATGCTTGTACCACTGATGGAAAGATTTCTGCTAACTACAAATTTCTAACTATGCTCTTAGTATAACACTCAGTGGCAGACGATGCATTTTAATTCCTATTCATGCTATGTAGTGATATTCTCTCTATATCAGGAAATGTTATGGTCACATTTCTTCATTATAATTTCTCCTTTATCCCCCTAGCTTTGCCATGCTAGATCTTATGGTTATACCTTATCTTCTTATTGAAAACACACTAATGAAAGAGAAAATAAATGTGACATTTTAAACTGTATGTCCTACAAATTTCCAAGTTGATATATTGTATTCCTGGCAAATAGAGAGTGGATATTATGTGCTTTTACACCCAAAATGGTAACTATGTGAAAGAGTACATGTATATATTTGAAAACACCATGTTGTACATAATAAAAACATACAATATTATCTGTCAGTTTAAAAAATACTTTGCCATTCTTTTTCAGATCCTCGACTCTAGCCCTTGAGGACATATATCACTAAACTGTCATCCTCCTATTTTCTTTGTGTAAAACAAAGGATGCTCCATTTCACCTCAGACACATTTTGAGGAGAAATGGAGCCATTTGCAAGAACGTTGTTGCTGGCTGTACCCTGTCAGATAAATTCCTCAGTCCATCCCTTTTTAATAGTACATCAGACTTGTTGAGTTTCTATGCTTCTGTTTTTGTGCAGTTTATTAATCGATGATCTCAAAGAGTCACCCATTCAAAGTACTTCCCCCAACCTTGACAGGTCAATGTAATCAAAAGATATATTCTGTCTGGGTTATCCCTAGACTTCATTCCAAAATATTTTGAGAGTCTTAAATTTCTGATGAATCACTGCTTTGGAAACTTGTGGAAGCAGAAGGTGCCAAGAAGCCTAAGAAAAAAGTAGAGAGCAGTTCAGAGGAAGCAGGTGAATTTGAGAGAGCAAAGGTAAGACAGAAAAGAACTGATTTGTCTTCATCATTTCAAAGAATTCTGTAGTTTTTATTGACAGTGTCATTTTTAGCTTTTTTTTTTCATGAAAGAGAATCTAATATGGTTGTTATGATGGTATTTGAGTAAAAATAAGAAAACGACAGTAATTATAAGTCAAATGATTTTGTGTCATTTCAAAAGTTACAGACATCAATACTTGCTTTGCCTCCCAACTTTTCTCAGTTATTTCAAGCAAAAATATATTGACTGAGTGCTTCTTTTTAAAAGAAGAATATATGTGGTGGGCATATTTTAGTCTCACTCTCTGAAAATTTATAATTTAGTGAACAACAAAGGAAACAGCAAACTATCAGAATAATTATGAATTGGGATAAATCATGTGAAAGAGAAAATAAGGGAAAAATGAGAAGACAAATGTGGTTGCTAAACCTACTTTAGGAATGTCAGGAAAACCTCCCAAATTTTCAGCTGAGAGCTCTGGCTGACAGGGGTTGGACGGCTGTCTTCTGGTGGTCAAGAGCTGAGAATCTGGAGTTAGGTCACTGGGGTTTTAATTTGGCATTTCGTTTGCTATTAATTAGTCTTTAAAGCAATTACTTCATGTCTCTGGCTTGGATTTCCATCCTCTGTAAAACAAAGACATGATAATATCTAAAACAAACCATGGAGTGAACAGCAATGGAAAAGCCAAGGGGAAAAGTGTTCTGGGAAAATGAAAACACAGGAATGAGATCCTTTAATGGGTGAAAGCACTTGGTGCTTCTGAGGAGCTGAATTTTGGCTCGTCTAACCACACCATGATGGGGAAGAGAGGAAGCTGGGAATTGCCAAGAGCTGTTATCATCCAAGGCCTAGACAGCCTTGGAAAGGAGTCTGAATTTTTGTTTGTTGTGCAAAAGCTAAAGTCTTTTCTTCAGAAGATGAGCATGTAAATATTCAAGATAAGCAGGATATTAAAGGGAGAATATTAAACAGACTATCTTTGTTGGTGGGGAAGTAATAACATTAAAAATTAAGCAGAGAATTAACATAAGATTTGCATTTTTGAATAAATCACTGACAGAAATACGCGTACAGAGATGTTAAAGACGAAAAGCAAAAGAAGAGCACAGAAACTTCTATTCCAGCCTCAGAGCAGTTAAGAGCTGGTCTGCACTGTGGGGGCAGCATTTGAGATGGAAAGAATTTGACCAATTTGACATGTGTTTGCATTGCATTGAATTATTAAAAACCATCATTATGGAAAGTATGATTTCCTTGGAAAAGGTTTCATGGGTTGATAATACATGTTGTTGGGTTGTGTGCTATTATATTTCATTTTAATTCTGAGGAAGATCAGTTTTTAAAGATTAGGTAAGGCATTGGCAATTTGTCTTATTTTAAGTGAAAGTTCTTTGTTTTCTCATCCGGTTTTCCCAGCTTTTCAATTGTAGCTGGAGAGACATGAGGTTGGATTTTCCCATGGATCCCAGTGGGGGCGACTAGAATGTTGAATCAGAATCGCTTACAAATATCTCCTGCATTAATCTGTTTTATGTTCCTAATCCTTCACTGATTAGAATTAGAAGTGACAGAGAACTATAAGGAGCCCCTGCATTGTTTAAAATCTGAGTAGGGGACTGTTTCTAAAGTATATGAGAATCCCAAATCAGCACCGTAAAGACACTTGGAGTAGTATTACAAATGGTCTCTGTGCAGTTGTGTAAATGCAATTTCATTTTAAGTACCCTGATGATCAACAGTTTATTTCCTCTATTAAATAAGTTCATCTAGTCCCTGAAATATAGTCCATGACTATTCTGCTTGGTGTTCTGAGGTATTATCATACCAGCACACATTCTATTAGCAGTAATCAGATGCTCTCAGGAGTGTAAATTGGAAGAAAACATGAGCTATTGTTGAATAATCTGGAGAGTATTTTCTTTACTTATTTTTTCCCCCATTAAAGAAAGGAATCATAAAAGCTTCTAGAATTTCCTGTTGAAAGATTTCTGGTAGAATTAGAGGAAGACAGAGAAACTGGTGTGATTCACCCTGTAGAGAGCCTGGGTGGAAGCACACTCAATTGGTGAGAAAATCTATAGATGAGAAGAATCAGGTGTCAGATGTGAAATGAGGTCTAGAAAATGTCCCCAACACATTTCCCAGTTGATTCAAGGAATTATAGATACTATACAAAAGGTCCTTGAATTTTATTTTTTTAGAGGGGATTTTGTCTAGGATTTCTGGCAGATCCATGCATTTCTATTTAATAGATTAATTATCCTTCTCTGCGTCTTTCTGTACGAAACGCTACCTCTGTCTGAACAACTCAAGTTCATCACTGGATTTGTTTATTTCTATTCCCTTGATATCATATGAATTATTTGCTATGAAGAGTTGGTGCTTCTAACTATTGAATTCTTTGCCCAAATCTAGGCACAATCAAATATTAAAAAGCCCTTAGTCTGCCTATTATTCACCCAGATGAAATAAATAGACTTCTTTTATTGACCTCAAATAGAAAGCCTTCATTTTAGAAGGGGTTATTCTGTGTCTCTCCCCTCCCTAGTCCATCGTTCTTTGAATGAAACATTGTAGGTAGGTTTCCTCAGCTGATTCCACTTTGTTCAGGAATGCGGCACTTTTCTATGACACCCCTACCACACAGACCCACAACCCATGCTATAAATAAAAACCTGGGGAGGTCTAAACCCCCAGGAGAAGAGCTGTGATACCTACAAAAAGTATCCATTTGTTTTTTGTAGTGTTTCATTCCTAATGTTCCATAGAAGTACACCTTAGGGAGCAAAGAGCTCACAGAAATTCCCTATTTCATTTTATATCACATGAATATAACATATTATATGTGACATTCCAATATTATAATATAATAATTTGTTAACGTGGATAGCTTAAAGAATAAGCAGTAATATAAATTAGATATTCTGAAAAAGCTTTCTTATTTTCCTTTTATTATTCTGCCCCCTTAAAAAAACTCATCATAATTTATACCTGAAACTATAAGTTAATCATACAAGTTATTATCGTTTGTACTATTTACCTTTAAATATATGAGTCATCATTGCTGAATGTTCACTATGTATTAAGCACTTAGCCAAAGTTTTTATATAAAATATAGTATTTAGGGCGGTGCCTGTGGTTCAGTGGGTAGGGCGCTGGCCCCATATACAGAGGGTGGCAGGTTCAAACCTGGCCTTGAGCAAACTGCAACAACAAAAAAGATACCCAAGGGTGATAAAGTGAGACTCTATCTCTACAAATAATAATAATAATAAATAAATAAAATGATAATAAAATATAATATAATATTTCACTTGTAAAATCTTCCCATGAAATGGGGGAGAACATTCCAATTATAGATGAAGAAACTGAAATTTGCAGTGAATAACAATATTAGGGAGATTCAAGTTTAGTTCTGCCTCATTCCAAAGCTTTAACCACTCCTAAAATTTGGCTCATTTATTGTTACTATGCTAAAATGAAATATTTTAGTAAACATAAGCTTTAATCATTTCTCTTTTAGGTAAATAATGTTTATTGGGTCACTGTGTGGATACATGAGGCTGACACTGCAATTTGCTGCGGAAATACCTTGAAGGACCTGGCGCCCCAGCTGCTGGGATGCTGTCAGTGGACAGCCTGCAGCTTTCAATGCCTTCCGACATCACCTCTGTTGCCTAGAGCAGCCACACTAGAGAGTGGGCTCTTTCCAGGGTGGTGCATCCAGCGACTGGTCTGATAGGATGAAAAAGTCTAAGTCTTGCCACCTCAGTGAGATCTTTCTAAAAATCCCTTTCAGTTCCCACACTCTATGGTGGGCCAAACCTTCACTGGCCTTGCAGGACAGCTCCCTTCTTCTGCCCACTCCTGCCTCCTCCTCCTCCCTTCCACAGGCCTGGATCCCAGAGGGCACGCTTTAAGTAACATTCAGCTTAGGAAACTCCCTTCCTGGGACTGCTTCCAAGGGAATCCAGCCCACAGCTAGAGAGAGAGAGGGAGGGAGAGGGTGGGCAACTCTTCTCCTTATTCCTCTTCTTGCACTGAATAAAGAAACATTGCAGTGGACATCACATAAAAACCAATTCCTCAACTTTACTTTGTTTGCTTCTGCATAAAACTAACATCATCATATGTTATTTATACATAAATTATTAATTCACTAGTTTATTCCTTCTGGTCCCATTGCTTCTGAATATGGAAGGCTCATTTATTTACTGCTGATTTTCCCATGTCTAAAATACACGTTCTCTAGAAGACCACATAAGCCAGTTTGTCCCGGATCGTCTCCATTTCTGCTTTTTATCCCCAATTTTAATGGTAAACAACACCCTCTCTGTGTCACAAGCATTCCCACTGTGATGATAATTATGTGAGCCATGTTTTTAATAATTGAAGAAATGTATTATACGACATTAATGAGACATGAGAATAGAAAGAGTACTAGTTTGCCCATAAAGGTCCCAACTTAGTTGAAAGAAATATGCAAAGAAAACTCAAAAACAGAAACCAAAATACACCCAACCCAATGTCGGTTCTCTCTGATTGGTGGTATATAAAGCTGGTATTTATTTATAAACGTTTGTTTTACAATTATTTATTTGTGTATGTTAATAATTCCATAATCTTAAACTTTTCTGATGGCCTTTATATTAAATCTCTTTTATTATCCTAACAACCCAGGAGAAAAACAACCTATATATTACCATCATTTTATGTAAGAAACTGATAGTAACAAGATACTGCTTCTTCTATTTTTCCATAACATTTATCTAGCTTTAACATATTATACAATTCAGTTATTTATTATATTTTTTGTCTGTCACCCCTTGAGTGAATGTCAGATCCATTCTGTTGCTCCATAACATCACTGACTTCTAACATTTTGTATATTAAGGGCATTTGCTATATTTGCAAATTTCCTTCTTCTGATAGAATATAAGAAAATTAGCTGTGAGTGGCGGCTCACACCTGTAATCCTAGCACTTTGGGAGACTGAGGCAGGAGAATTGCTTAAGGTCAGAAGATTGAGACCAGTCTAAGCAAGAGCAAAATCCAGTTTCTACTAAAAATACAAATATTAGCAGGTGTGGTAGTGTGTGTCTTCAGGCCCAGCTACGGGGGAAGCTGAGGAAGGAGGATTGCTTGAGGTCAAGAGTTTGAGGCTAAAGTGAGTTATGATGATGACACTGCATTCCAGCCAGGGCAACAAAGAGAGACCCTATCTCAAAAAACAAACCAAAACAAAACAACAAAATAAAAGAAAATTAATTACCGATATTTTAGATTCAAATTCCTGCAACGTAAGTAGTATGCTTTTATGATAAGGGTCTTCATGTGCCAGTGTAATTGTAATATTTATCTGTATATTTAAATATAATATAATCATTTTTTATAGAAAAGTAAAAAAATAATAAAAGAGAAATAGGAAGGAAGGAAAAGAAAGAAGGAATGAAGGAAAAAGCAACAGAGAAAGGGAGGGAGGAGAAGGAAGGAGGGAGCAAGGAATAAAGGAATGAAGAAAGGAAAAAATTTCAAAGCCTATATGGAGCCTAGCTGGTATTCGGAATTTTTTAAAGAAGCCATCCTTATATTTTCAACACTGAATCTCATAAACCACTATATGAAGGTAATATTTTATCATGGCATTTTGTATCCTTTAATGTAACAATTAAATAAAAAATAACAGTAAAAGTAATAATATTGGGGGTCATGAAGGTATTAATCCACTGTGGATTCCAAGGCACTGAGGTAACTTCCTATATTTGGACGCACGATCATCAAATGTTCCCCACTTATTTTCTGTGATTCTAATTGATGGCTGGGGCTTGGATTCATTGAATATTCCTGCCCAGGACTTTGAAATAGGAGTGAGAGACAGTGGGGAATTTATCCTTTTGGCAGTGGTTTGGCAATGCCATCTATGTTCCACAGGCAACCCTGTCGGTGGTCAGTGACCGTAGCCAGGGACTGAAGGTGGAGGTGAGGGACTGCACCAATGGGTTTTGGTGGTGTTTGTTGTAGGTCCTTACTATACCCTTCCTAATTTGAGTCAGCTCCTTCCTGAGCTGGGTTGTTGATATTTCTGCCATAAATACATTTTCTGACTAAATGAGTCTCTATGGGCTACTGGTGCTTACAACTAAGAACTCTGATTCATTAGAGGAACATCTGATTTTGGTAAAAAAAAGTAACTGTAGATTGCTGTAAAATCTTCAGAGTTATAGATATGACATTGGAAATTAAACCTTAAGAGTATCAAAATGCATAGCAAATACGTGATTAATATTGGCTTAATGAATCAGCAAAATCACATTAGAAACATTTGAAAACATGCCAGCCATATTAGTACAAAATGAACTAATGTATTAATGAGTTAGGTAAAGAAAGCATGTGCTTTTATGGAGATGGATGAAAAGTTATTTATAATATAGTGCCCTTGCCTTACAATGGTGCATTATTTAGGCAAATAAAAAAGGGGAAAATGTTGCTGTGAGTTTTGTGACACCACAGCACTCTACCAAGGGTGATAAAATGAGACTGTCTTTACAAAAAAAAAAAAAAAAAAAAAAAAGGGAAAAATGCAGTTATCTCCTTTCTTCTTTCTACATTATGTGCATAGAAGTTTTGCTTCCTATTTAATGAAATTAAGGGCAAATACATTTACATTTTTCACATGTGATGTTCTATCAAATTTCACTCCTTTTAAATAGAACTAATTTCAAATGAAAACAGCTTGATCCAGTATGTTTTTGGCACTGTTTATTAAACAGTGACTTGTGGGACAGTGGTGTCCTGTGACTGTTAGCAGTTGTTGCTTAGAAGGAGAGGCCCATTGTAAGATATAGTATTTGGGAAACAATGAATCACAAGAAAGCAAGTGGTGTTTCTTTATCATGGGACTTCTCAAAATCTGTGCAGTATTACAGTTTATACCGTGAGTGTGGGAGAGTGAGAGTGACAAGCCGCATCCTGTAAACGTATTTTACCTTGTTTGGAAACTCAGCTTGAAGCATTTTTTTGGAGTAATACCTGGTCTTCTGTTGGACAAATTTGAAGATTCTTGACCAGATAAAACAGTCAGCCAATAAACTGGATGTTCTTTATCTCCTTTTAGTAGACAGCGAAAATAAAACCCTACCAATTTACAATTGTACCTCAAGTGAGAAATGAGAGAAAAGGTTATATGATTAGAAAGCATATACTTTCTCCCTTATACCACTCCAATTCTCAAAAGAGTGGTAGAATCTACAGTGACATGTATTTTGGAGAAGCACCTAAAAAAAAAATGGCTTACAACCTTACAGAGTTAAGCTGTTTAGTTTTAAATCCCGTGTCCACCCTTAACTAGTCATATAAGCTTGGGTAATTTATTCACTTTGTACTCTTCTTTTTTTATTAATAAAATGATAACAAATTGTGTCCCATAGTGTTATCAGGTACGTTTAAAGAATTACTATTTGTAAAAAGTGGGTATATATTGAACTACTTAAGTTCTGTTGAATAAGCAAGCAAACAAACACGCAGTCTACAGTGACAGGCTCTTCCAACAGAGGTAGGTGAAAAACTTCGCTAACTTCAGTCTAACTTTAGGTCACCTTCTCAGGCTTTCCCCTGTCAATCCTATTTAAAATTTCAACCTCACCCACATACTCTATCTCTCTTCCTTGATTTCTTTTTTCTTTTTAGGAAATGACACCATCTATACCACATATATTATTGTTTATTCTGTATCTTCCCTGACCCAAAGGACAATCTGTTCTCTTTTATTTACTGCTATATCCCCAAAGACATGTGGAGACAACTTCCCAGAGTTAGTGCCTGTAGGATAATTGTGAAATCAATATATATACACACATCATCAGCCCTCAGAGGGTTTCATCTCTGCTTCTGGGTCCCCCGTCCTGGTTTTTATCCCCTCAGCATTGCCCCTTTACAATAGCCATCTGCTAGAAGCAGCAGGGTTATTTAGATAACCATGAACGTAAGCATGTGTTTCAGAACCCAAAGGAAATTAGAAAAAACACCTAAAAGAAATGTGATATTCTCTGCTCCTTGTTCCTCTTCTTTTTTTTTATTGACTTTGCAAGAGATCTGGTTCTGTGAAAGAACGCCATCGGAATTTGCTACAGGTGTTATAGATAACAGCTGAAGCAGGAGTAGGGCTGCCTGTTAATAAAGGTCGAATACAATTTGTTTTAAGTTAACAATCTTAGAAAATTATTTGAGAACTCTGTGAAAGAATATCTGGCAATCGTGTTTTTAATGAAGACATTGACTTTAATCTTAATTTTTCTGAATTAAAATGTGGGAGTAAGTGGTTCCATCAGAAAAGGGCAGGATTTGGTGGGCCCCATCTGGGACACTGGATCACACTACCATCGTGTCCTGGCTCACGTCCCAGTAGAAACCTTCACTTCATCATAGTTTTGTTCTTATATAAGTGCAAACCAGAACTGTCCGTGAAAGTTTATTCTATTCCTTCAGTTTTTTCACTCTACACCTTAAGAAGCAGACACCTTGTTTCTGCCACATTATCTGGATTCATTTGTGCACTGATGCGGTGTCAATTTTGAAACCTGTCCAGGCCATGAGTGGTGTCCTGTTTTCTGTCCGAAGCCATCTGGCTGCCCTTAGTTACAAATTGTTCGGGGGGGGGGGGGGGGGGAATAAAATTTGTAGTGGACATGAGTGAATATAAAGAGAAAAAGGAAAGTGATGTTACTGAAAGTAATCAGAAAACTCATAGATTGATATATCGAGCACTTTCATGGTCTACTTAGTTCTTTAAATAAAATGTTGCTGCTCTATATAGCATTAAAAACATTCACTTTTAGCTTGTGCTAACTTGTTTCAACAATGTGTCAACAAGTATCATTCCTATTTTTTCCTAAGATTAGAAACAAGAGTTTTCATTAAGAAGAAAAAAAAAAAAAAAAAAATAGCAGACACCCTAGTACTAGACCTGGAAATCTTGCCCACATAAAAAACCAAAACCAGTGCTTTTCTGCTTCTTTCTCAGACATCTGAGCTTGGCACTAAGGCCTAATTTTGCCAAAAGCGCACCAAATCACCCCCACAGGGAGAATAAGAGAGGAAGCATGATACGCTAAACAAATTACTTAAAAAATAAACAATTTATTGGAGACCAGTTAAAAATGAGAGAACTTGCTCGTCATTTTATAACATGTTTTCAACTTTTTCCAATTTCATCTACTTTCTTCTTGTTTAGGATAAGGAAGTCCTGGATTTCTACCACCCAAATAAACCAGATGTGAGGAACACCCAGAGACAAAGGAAGTGCTTTCAGGAAAAACCAAAACTCATATGAAAGCATTTAAGAAAAGATCCTTTAGACACAGTTTGTCTACCCTGAAAAGTCTACTAGTCATTAGAGTCTTCCTGATAAGATACTCCGTGCTCATGTTTTTGTTTGTTCCTTCATAAAATACTCTCAAACTTGAACATAAATTGTATCTTCTTCCCAACAGTCTTTAGTAAATATATCGCTCCACATGGCCAAGTTTACTAGTTTAACAATCACCACACTGTTCATCACAGAAAGACTGTTATTTCTTTTCCTTTGGATACTTAACAATCTGTTTCTTGTAAAGTTGAAACGAGGTTGTTTTCTCATGTTGAAAGAACTGACAGCTGTAATCACTCCTCCCACTGCACTACAACTTAGTTCCCAACATTCAACTACACAGTGTACAAAGCTTGAATCTGTTCAATGTTTTCAAAGATGAGAAAGGGTAATCTCATAAAAGAGATCACTAAAACCATGTTTCCACTCTTTCAAGAAAACTCAACACTCAATGAACTAATGTATGAGAAGATTTTTAAAAATTTAACGTTAAAATGTAACTACAAAACAGTGCTTATTTTGCATTACTTTTTACCTTTTATAAATTATATTTATAAAAAGGTATTGACCTCTTTTCTTATTCAGAATTTCCATTAAAAATTTCAAAGCCTTCATGAAAATCAAAATGGACTCCAATCAAAAAGTAACATAACCTAAAACCATGTTCAAAATTTTTGTTTCATCTGTACTAGCATCTTCTGCTTGAAATAAGAATGAACTTTTGGGAAGACAAATGAAATAGTGTAGATCATCACTTCCTGACTCAGGAGCAAGCATTCACTAAATGCTACTGGATAATTTTATTCACATAACTAGGAAGAGGATATTGTATATGTTTCCTGAACTAGGAGAAACTTGCTTTAAATGACATAGATGGGTGAAATCATAGTTATAAATAAGACTTGCTAAGCTATTAAAGCTGAAAATTGTACAAGAACGTTACTCACATTTTAGAATAGCTTTCACTGCTTATTGATTTTTACACACATTTCTGAGCTTATTAGCTCCACATGCCTCCAGCTTCAGGAGTATGACCTATATTCATCTTTCCATATTTAATGTGTAACACTGTCAGACATATACAAAGTCAGTGCTTAATAGCTGTCACTTTGGATAAACTTCAAGGATGGTTTAATGAGATTTTCTCTGTGAAAAAACAAACAAAAATTTTCCAAACGTTTTAACACAATTGTTTTTCTATTGATTAATTCTCTTTTCTAAACTGTGCAGATAAAAACATCAAAATGGATGATTAATATTATATTAACATTCTGGGTAAGAGTACTACTCAACAGCATACAAGATTACTATTTGTGAAGTTTGTTAAGATAAAGTCTGGTCTTCTTAGCCTAATAAAGAGAATCCAAAAAAATAATTATTTGTTAATTTCCTGGCACTTAAAGTTTATATATCAACTTCTGTTAATGGATTTATGGAAAATTAATTTAAGGCATATTTTATAGTGTGTATTGCTTTGCTATCACCATCATCATTTATATATACTCTTAGATACTTTTGTGTAGCTTAGAGAATTTGGCTTCCTGAGTGCTTCATTTCCCTTGAATAAAATATATGGATAAGTGCCTAATATCTCAAGGACAATATTGTTTTTTTTAAAGGTCCAATATTTTTTTAAAGGTCCAAAGGTTTTTTTAAAGGTCCAATATTTTAAAATCATTATTTATTTGACTTTAAAAACTATGTATTATACTCTTCAGTCTTTTGACCTATATATCAATTATAGATAATTGTTTACATAACAGATGCCAAATGATTGAAAATTTTCACATGATTTATAGAATCTCTAGCTTGATCAAAGAATTTGAAATACTTTTCAGTATATCAATCCATTAAACAAAGAATCTTAGAAGCTAGGCCCAAAATCAATATTTTCAAAATTCATAAAAGACCATGCTTCTCTGGGCTCCACTCACACACCGTCATTCCCACTCCATAAGCTTTACATAGTTCATAACATGTTCTGAAAAACTCTTGGGGGAGGATGTTTTTTTCTACACTTATTAATTATTCATGCCTTTAACAAATAGCTATTGGGTGCTCACCTTGCTCTGTTTTCAGAGAATAGTTGCCAAATAAAACACACCAAAAGCTTCCTATTCTGTTTGAAAGGGATTCAGATATAATAATAATAATTATAATAATAATAACAACAACAACATAATAATAATAATAATAAAGTAAATACACCATAGAGAATATTGGAAGATGAGAAGTGTGACAGGGAAAACAGAAGTAATAAGTGATCCAGGAAAAGGAGGAAACAATTTAAAATGGGGTGATTAAGGCAAGCCTGGCTGAGAACTTAACATATCAGAGGAAAAGAAATAAAGGGTGTGGGGGTGGAGTCTCTTTGCTGGTGTTGCCTGGAACATGTTTGCAGGTAGAGGGAAGAGTAAGTACTGAAGCTTAGAGATAAAAGCAGATTTGACTTGTTCAAGGTTACTGTGGAGGCTAGCAAGGATGGGACTGCACAAGGAAGGAAAGAAGATCAAGGTCACAGATACCACAGGGGGCAGATGATGCCAGACCTATAGCAAATTCTGAGGAATTTGTATTTTATACTGCAGGTAGACTTAACATTGTAACAGGATCACTCTATGTTGAATATAGACTGGAACTCTAATGGGACAAGGCCAGAAACAGGGGGCCCACATTTCACAATAATCCAGTTAAAAAATAATGGTGGCTTAGCTGGGGTGGGCGCATTGGAGGTGGGTAAAAACTGGTCATATTTTTGATATATTTTGGAAGTAGACCCAGCAAAATGTGCCACCACTGCAAGTGAAATGTGAAAGAAATAAGAGTCAAAGTTGACACCGAAGATTTGGCTTGACCATCTGCAAGGAGGCTGTGGCCAAGAACAGAGCTGAGAAAGATTACAGAAGTGTCCTTTAGAGGTGGGCTAGGGAGAAGAAGAGGAGATCAATTTTTAATCTGTTTGGTTTGAAATGGAGATGTGAAAAAGAGGTTGGATTTGAAGAAGTCTAGAAATAAACAGTTAACAGCAAAATTGTTAAAAAGAAGCCTCCAATGTGAAAGAAATAAAAGCAGGAGAGTATTGTACCTTAGAAGTCTGGAGAGGAAAACAGGATATGTTCTCACCATTTCATTGAGTTGTATACCTGCTTCAAGGCACAGCTGGAATTCCAGCTCAAAGTGACTCTTGGCTAAACCATAGCAGTTCACAAAGGATCTCTTCATTTTCTAAATATCTGTAGCTTTTAGTTTATACATAGCATATTAATTATTAATCTTCTTATTTAAATATGGTTTATTGCAAATAGTCCAGATTTAGATTTTTATCTCTACCCAGCTATTATAGCTTATAAATATGTACTCAATATTCATAAATAGAAATAAAAAGTAAAAGGCAATAAAATAATTAGACCATTTTGCAGATAAATACTATATCCTGGACCTTGGGCAGTTTTTCTAAATTACCTACCAAATCAGTATGAAAATGCTGAAATTTAGTTACAAGTCCATAATGAATCTTTGAAACTCCAGGCAACATAGAGAGCTTACATTCCTCCTTTCATTTAGAAATATGTACCAACAGTTCCTTTGTGATTTTCAGTTATTTTTGTAGAAGTATATCCCTATAGCCATAAAATGATCTTCCCGTTGCATCACGCTGTGTTTAGATTCTGCAAAAAAAAAATTGACTGGATTCTGGATGGCAAATGCAAACATGTTCTTTTTTTAAAAAATGACTAAGTTTCTTAAGTTTGAAACTATAAATGAAAGAATAATAATGTGGATTTTAATATTATAGCTATAACACATAATAGTATGTATTCCATTAGTCTTCCTAAAATATTTTAGTCCTCCCTAAAATATTTAACAGTATGGACATTTTAGGTCCTGAGAATTATTTATAAAAACAGATGAGTAAAATCACCTTGACGTCTTGAATGGTCCTGACCCTGAGTTAAAACTTCCATATGTGAAAGGAGGTTGGGGGTGAAGGTGGAAGGCCTGTGCAGTTTCTAAGAGCCTTTAATCATAATAAGGAACAGCACCAGGAGGTTGCTTTAGGTTTACCAGAGGTACACAACTGAGACTATGTGGCTAATCCTAATGTATATATGACTTGTGTTTAGTTGCCTCTGATCATTTGTTGGGCTAGAGATAGAATTTAGAATTTTAATAAGATGAAGCTGGGAACACATGGATACAAATTAATATGGACACTATGATTATTGCTTTTGTGATTCACAGAAAAATGAATTAAAATACCAACAAATGTATGACAGAAAACGTAAACATACGCACTTTACAATCTCAAGGTGGGCCAGACGTCTTTATTGAGAGAAAAGCTCCTACCAAACAATATTGCATTTTTAAAAATTTCAACATGAGAAATCTATGATTTAAAAAAGAAAATCATAGGAATTAAATGACAATATCTAGTTGTTCATGATCTCTTTCTGATTTTCAAAGTTAAAGAATCAAGCATGTCTTTGGCTATAGGGTCTGCTCTTAAGCACAACACAGGAAAAGGGGTTAGAACTTGCTCAAACTTACAGGAAGCAAACACTATACTAAAAACCTATCACTTTTGTCACGTATGCGGTAAGGCACAGAGCATTTGAATAATACTACATGAACATACAATTCAAATTCATTATCAGATAAACATTTCAGTAAAATAGAAAGTTGATCTATTATCAGTACTTTGGAGTTTTCTCAACAGTCTGTATAATATTTACATTTAGGTAAGTATGTGAGTTTTCAAGTTCTGGAAATTGCTGTTGGTAATAAAATAAAGGATGCTAGCTCTTTCCTACACAAGGTCTCCTAGTGCCTGTGCATGTGGCCCTCCCATTGATAGCTATCCTAGCCCAACTCGTTTTTCTTCTCTCAATGGTTAATATACATTATCTATCTATATATAGAAAATATAAATTAATATTACTTATATATTAGAAATGTGTGTAAAATGTTACTGTCCACATTTCCTGAAGACTGCTGATGATTTTATAAATCTAGATTAAAATTCCAGGCATTTGTTCAAATGACTATTCTCCATGAACATCTGAAATTGAACTATTTGGACTTTTCTATTTACAGTGTCTGTGGTGTAATAAAATAAAATTTGACTTAGTAGATGCCTAAGCAATTAATCATGGTATCAGTGCCATGCAACCAATATCCTTTAAGAGTCATTTCCTTTCCCATTTGAGCTGTGTCACTAAAAAGACAGAGATAGAAGCTGGATATACATCTTTGAAACAACTACTACTTAACCATTGGTTGGAGTGATCTCTGAGAATGATCTGGCCCTTGCACACAGAAATATATTTTGATGATTTTTTATTTAATAACTCTACTATAAATTTAATTTATGTTATAAGGACACAGAGGATAGAAAAATGTATCTAAATTTTCCTAATAATTAATACCAATCACCCCTTCTATATCACATATTCATTCATCAGTGAATTTTTTTTGTAATAAAAGTATATTAAATCTCATATCTTGTCTATTGTGAATAGGACTGCAATAAACATTGGAGTGCAGATATCTCTTTGACATACTGGTTTCCTTTCTTTTGAAGATAAAGAAATGCGGTACAAATATACAATGGAATATCATTTGGCCATAAAAAAAATGAAATGTCATTTGCAACAACATGAGCCAAACTGTAGAATCTTATGCTGAGTAAACTAAACAAGGAACAGAGAGACAAACATAACACATTCTCACTAATATGCAGAAGCTAATAAAAAAATGAACTCAGTGGCTGGGCTCAGGGGCTCATGCCTGTAATCCCAGCACTCTGGGAGGCGGAGGTGGGTGGATCACCTGAGCTCAGGAGTTGGAGATCAGCCTGAGCAAGAGCGAGACCATGTCTTTAAAAAATTGCCAGGTGTTGTGGAGGCCACATGTAGTCCCAACTACTTGGGAGACTGAAGCAAGAGAATCACTTGAGCTCAAGAGTTTGTGGTTGCTGTGAGCTATGATCCTATGGCACCCTATCAGGTGCAAAAAAAGTGAAACTCTGTCTCAAAAAAAAAAAAAAAAAATGAGCTCCTGGAGATAGACAATAGAATGATGGTTACCAGAGGCTGGGAAGGATAATAGAGATGGGAGAATGAAGAAAGTATAGTTAATGGATACAAAAGTACAATTAGATGGAAGGAAATAAGATCCAGTATTTCGTAGCACAACAGGACAATTACAGTTAATAATAACTTACTGTGTCTTTTAAAATAACTGAAAAAGTAGAATTAGAATATTCTTCACATAAAGAATTGATAAATGCTTGAGATAATGGATGGCCAAATTAATCTAAATTGACTATTGCACATTCAATGCTTATATCAATCATCACATGTACCCCTTACATGTGTACAACTATTATTTATAATAATGAAATATACATCAAAAATGAAGTGTATTAACTTATTTCTTATGATGTAAATGTTATAAAAATGAAGGCCTACAAATGTTCTATTTCCTATAGGATTTCTGCAGTGCCTTTTAAAGTTTTGCTATGCATTTATTATGAGCAGTTTTGAAACAAACCTACACCAGCTGCTCAAAGTGAACCACTTGTATCTGGTAGGTGAAATGCCACTTCTATAGGACTAAATTCAGTGGTTTTCTGTTTCAGAAGAGGAAATCTAAAACATGAATGATATTACAAATTAGTGTTTGTTCCATCCTACAAATAGTACATTTTAAAATGCCTGGCATTGCTTTAGCAAATAGAATGTTTTGGGTAAATATTTATAGAATGAGTAAATACTTTTCAAAAGCAGAACTGCATACAAACTTTATGTGCGCGTCTGTAAAATCATGTCAGACATACTCGGTTTCAGGCAGACCCAATATTCCATGAAATCCCTTGAAGTGTAGAAAAATTTATAATTGTTTTGGCATGGTATTTTCTGTTTCAATAGACTCATGAAGCACTATATAGTTGTTGCTGCCATTTCTTTGTCTTTTTAAAGAACTACGATCTTTGAGCAGGTTGTGTTGGCTTCAAAATTTTCATTGTGGCTTTCTTGCTGTCTCTGACTAGGTACCTTCAGGTCTCAATATAGATTGAGATTCACAATTACTTTATAATATACTGTGACCTCAATTCAACTGTATTTGATGTTTGCAAATACTTAACTAAGTATGTTAGGAAAGATAGTTTCTTCTCTTCCTTTATAGTGGCATTAATTGAAAATAACTTAGATATATTCCTCATCAACTGTTTATAGAAGTGAAATCCTAAAAAGACCTTTCCTTTGTTTGGGTATGTTGGAAAAACAATGTAAGAATAAATTAATTATCAAGAGATGCTCCAAAAGAGTCATTTTTGTTTTATTATTCTAAAATTATACATAATTTAAAAACTACATCTTGTTCTAAATTTTAAAAGTACCAATGTTCTATGATCATTTTCCAACCTTCAAAAAGAAAAAAAAGAAAAAAACAAGAAAAAACTAAATTTAACTTCAACTTCTTTGTTATGAAAGATGGAAACATTTTGTCTAACTTTTGATGCGGCTATGTAATCTTACCATAAGTCATTTCATTTTATTTTAAATAAATGTACTTAATACCTCTTGTCTTCTCTGTTCATCAATAAAACTTTTAAACTCAAGAAGACAGAAGTCTTAATTGCAAAACGGTGAATTTGTAACTTCTATCACCCTCATTTTTTTGACACTTTAAATTAAACAGATACTTATATAAACAAGTATTTATTCTCTACAATGATCCTTGTGTTAAGTGTCTTAAATATTCATGTTTTAATGTTAATATATATTTTAGTTTTCTAATCGTAAATTTTGAAAAATACAAGCATACATGCTGTGTGTGTGTGTGTTTGTGTGTGTATGTTTTACTGGCTGATATTCTTATTTTATCAACACACAAGGCCATTTCCCCCTAAAACCTTAGTGCATGCTAAGCATGGTTTGCTTTTAGAATATAACTTATTACTTGCAAATGCCCTTTTCCTTCTCACGATATTGCACTCTTGTAGCCCAATGCCCCATCCAGTCTTTCCCTTTAACTTTCTGAGGGTAATACATAAAGACTTTCACTTAAGGAACTAAATTATTTTTGAAAACTTATTATTCCTAATATATTATTAGGAATATTATTATTATTATTATTATTCCTATTTCTACTTTTAGTATTCATCACCTCTACCTTTTCTGCCCTATTTAATAGATTCAGGCACAAGTTCCTTGAAGGTGGAGAATTATTTATAAGACCAGATAAAGGCAAACACAACAGTCTGTGTAACTTGGGGATATGTTCTAAGATTTCCAATGAATACTTACAACTGTGACTAGTAATGGACCTGATTGCCATCAACTGGAACACATTTCTGTTCATGTCTTCCATCCACAAATTTAATATTTTTTCATCCTAACTAAACATTTATCACACAGAGTGTCTGTAACTTTTGCAGTTTGAAGTGCAATAGCAAAATAGCATGTCTTTCCTTTTCTTCTTCACAAGTTCATGGATAGGAGATTCATTCTTACTAAAGATCTTTGAAACCTCAGCACAAGACTCTTTTCTATCCTAATTAAGCCAAGAATTTTCCCTTTCTCTGCCCTACAGAAGCACTTCATGGCTTCTCTTTGGCATATCCAAATTGCCAGAGTCACTACTGTTGTGTTTTGGGGCTGTAGACAGAATCTCTCTCTCTGCTGGGTCCTAAGTCTCAGAAATTGAGGAATGAATTCACGGACCACATGAGTAAGCAATAGAGCAGATTGTATTGATAAATAGATAAATGAAAGTGGGGATCAGAACCTCCTACAGGGGAAGGGGGACCCAAGTGGGTAGCCCATTTGGGCCTTTTGTCTAGGAGTCTAGATACTGCTTTTTCTATGCTGCAGGTAGGGAGGTTTGGGGGAAATGGAATTTTACAACAGTTTGGTGGCAGGGGCTAGAGGGCAGAAGTTAATTTTAAAATTTCCCTTGTGTAGGAACGTGGTCCTGCCTGTTATCTGCTCCTAGAAGGGCAGCCTCTTATTTAGGGTGTGTTCCCTGCTCCAGGACAGACAGCCCTAGATGAGACACTGGTCAGGCTGTTTTTCACAGGCCTGTTTGTGCATAGGAATGGGGTCTGTAATAAGACTGATTTCTGAACTCAGCCAGACCTAGAAAAGGCTGGGGAAACCTGGTATCTAGGCCATTATTAAGTCAAATAAGAGTTACTTTTTACAGCATTGTGATAGGAGGACAGTCAACAATATACTTATCGAGACAGCTACTAAGTGACTAAGTGACTAGCTGGTGGGCGGTGTGTACATCCTGGCTATGCAGACAATGCAATAAATGATTCATATCATTGGTGGCATGGAGCAGGACAGGGTAAATTTTCATCATGCTATCTAGAATGGGGCACAATTTAAAGCTTATGAATTGTTTATTTATAGAATTTTCCTTTAAATATTTTCAGAACTTTAACACAGAAAGTGAAATCTCCTCTTATAAAAGGGGCAACTTCTATAAGAATTTATAGAAGAATTAGCATCTATTCATTTTAATACTGTGTTTCATTAGTTTTATTATTATGATGTTACTTTTTCTTCCCTCATTAAATGATGCTACTTATTTTTAGCCAAAGAACTTATTATGCAGCGGTGCCTTCTTTGATGATGTTTGCTTGAAAGAATTACAGCAACAATAAAGATGAAGAAAGGAAAATTGATTGTAGACATATTTGAAAAATAATCCTCATAAAATGCTGAATAATTGAATATTAATAACAAGAAAACAAGAAATCAGAAAAGATTCAGATACCTCTGTGTTAGGCAACTAAGTAGATATTTAATGCGTTATCTGAGAGAAAGAATACAGAAAGAAGGACAGAACTTTAAAAATATGAGTTATGTAAATCAATTTAAATCCTCCCCAGTGAGGTGAAGAGGAGGTTTTAAGTTACTGAATGCTGTAAATTCACATAAATTTATAAAGAAAAAACCACAAGATAAGACCTTCCAGACATCTATTTTATGAAGATCCTTCTATATTATTTTAAACAACTTTAATAAGAATCAGTTTAGATCCAAGAATAGATTTACCTGAAAAATGACTTTGTCCACACACCCAAAACAGTTCTTTTTCAAGAATGTTGATAAATTGATATTATTAAAAAACAAACACAACTTTTTACAGGTTTAACTGAAGAGTAACTATATAAAAGTAAAAATACTATGTGCTTGTCTATGTTTCTATGTCTCTGTGTGTATGTATATATATATATATATTTATATATATATGTATATATATAAATAATTAAAGTAAAATATTTCTATCTTGTTTTATTTATAGAAAATAAAGCAAATTTATTAGAGGAAAAATTTTCAGAACAATAATATTAAGCAAAATAATATTGATTTTCTAATTTTTATCCCTGTTCCTTTCACCTGCTCTCAACAAAGTGTCCCTTATAGGGATCATTTTTTTCTTCATGTGAAAAAAAGGAACTTACCTCCTTTATGAAGATAGATTTAGTTTTACTTTTCGTTGTTAAAACGTCCAACAAATCCTTTGGGTTTATTAAATGCTTACTATTGATAGTATAAAAATGATACGGTTGTTATTCCTTAACTTATTTAAAAGTAGTAAAGTAGGTCAACACACTGTTATATTTCAATTAGCAGATTGTGCCTCTTCTGGAAATTCTTTTTTTTTCCTTAGCTCTCATGAACCACTCATACCCTAATAATTAGTTATTGCAATTGAAAAGTATGAACAGTTGCAACTTATCATTACTACAGAATCATAGTGTTTGAAAATGAGGAGCAAACTGTATACTTGGGACTAACTTTAAGCAAAAATAAATAAGTAAATGAGATTATAAAATAAAAAGAAATTTAGAAGAAATATATATTGCCATTATTCAAGTGATAGCACATATATGCAAATGAATGGATGTCATATGTTCAAATATTTTCTAATTGTAAATAGCACTATAAAGTTTGTTAAAACCTTACCCCTAAGAATCTCAAAAGAAAACTAGATTCAAAAACAAATTAGATGCCAGTAAATACAACATGGAAGAAACACATAGACGAAGACTTCTTGTGTAAACTCAGAATTCCAAAGGACCTGTGTAAAACAGAATCAATAAATAGATTGGAAAAGCAAATACAAAACAGCATCATACATCAAAAGATGTGGAGGAATATTAAATGCATATAACTAAGTGAACAAAGCCAGTCTGAAATGGCTATCCACCGTGTCACTCCAACTACATGATACTCTGGAAAAGCTAAAATCATAGTTTTCAAAAAGATCAGTAGTTTCCATGGCAGTATGGGTTTTGGGGAGATGAACTGGTGGAGCACAAGGGATATTTAGAGTGGTGAAACCGTCCTGTATAATACACGTAACGCAATGGTGGACACATATATATGCATGCATTTGTCAAAACCAGTAGAACAAGAATGACACAATGTTAACTATGTACTTACACTAAAATGAGGTATCCATGTTATTTTAAATGTACCACAGAAATCTAAGATATTATTAATAATTATAGGAGAAACTATATAAGAAGACGTATGTGAAGGAAATGTATGTGAATGTATGTGAAGCCTCAATACTTTCTGTTCAATTTCTCTGTAAATCTAAAACTGCTCTATTAATTAAAAATTTAAACTAATGACAATTAAGATCATATTCCATGAAATATATCATTAAATAGAAATTGATGGGAAAAAAACAAGATTTCATACAGAATGCAATGTTTATGGTATCCTGGATTGCATCCTGGAACAGAAAAAATGAAGTAGGTACAAAAATATTATGAAATCTGAATAAATTTTGCAGTTTAGTTAATAGTAATATGCTGATGGGAATTTCTTAATTTTGACAAATGTACCATGGTTATGTAAGATTTTAACATTACACAAAACTAGATGGAGTGTATGAGAAATGTAAGTACTATCTTTGCAACTTTTCTATAAACCTAAAATTATTCCAAATATAAGAATTTTTTTTACCAAACTAGCACAATACATGATCATAAAATAATTGACAGCTAGAAGGAAATGTCCAGCTGCCATAGACTATATGCCTCTTTGACTTTGATGACTGTAGGTGCAAGAATAAGACAAGACAAAATACACTCACGTACTTGCTCCTTATGAGTAAGAACTATTTCTAACTTTCTTATGACCATGAAATGTCTATAGGAAAGTGCTGATCTATGGTTAGTGACTGAGTCTCAGTTACCTAGAATCAAATAAAAACAATATCTTTCGAATCTACTTACTAGAACAGTTTGTGTTGTAGTAACATGACAGCTTCCTCCCTGATTTGTTGCTTATTGAAAGACTGCATTGTACATTCCAAAAGAAAGACAAAAATAATGGCAGAAAAGTAAAGAGAAATCTGATCTCATTAAAGACAAGGAATTCTTTTCTCCCCAACTATGCAGATATCATGTGGAGTTCAGTATTTAAAGATTTTACTGAATATAATGTTCTGACTCCCTTCGTACAAGCCAAGCTTTTCATTTTCCTTATTAGCTTTATTTCATTTTTTATTTCATTAAATATTCTGTAAATAACATTTAGATTCTTTCATAGGAAGACACTTATTAATTAGCTAAAAGGTCAAAAGGAGAATTCCCAAGCCTATTGTTCAACAAGTTGCAGCTGGTTAACTGTTCAGTCATTTTCAGTTTTTGAATGTGATCTTTACTTGGCACTCTGCTGGGCCTTGCTCTTTCTTGAAAAGGCATAACCTCTGCTGAGCGAGGTTATTGAAAGATGTGATGAAACAGTGTTTTGAATCAGTAGGTGAAATTCCAAATGATAAGACTAAAAATAAATTATGTAAAATTTAAAGAAAGTTGTCCTTTATATTTAAAAAAAAAAAGTTCTTCTTTGGCTGTGGGATTTAATAAACAATATATCACCTATTATTTGCAGATGAAAATTCAGAAACATGTCTGTTTTCTGATGATGCTCTCTAAAAGACATATAAATATAAGTAACACCTTATTTCAATTTTTTTTAAAATGTAATTTAAAAAAATCCCTTTATTTTATTCTAAACATTTGTATATATTATTAATGTTCATGAGATTAAAAACAAAGCAGGCTCAAAGCCACAAGAATTAGTTCATTTGTTTATAGATTTCTTGAGAGGTTTCTTGCTGTTTGTTTATATTCGTAGAGAATATTCTATCTTATAACACATCTCCTGTTTAAACATCGTAGTAAATGTATTGCTAGTCTCTACAGAGAATCATAATTTCTACAAATGTTATATTTATCCTTTCAGTGTTTTTCAAAGGAAAATTAAACACTGAAAGAAAATCAATATGGTGGGTATTTCCTAAGGTTGTCATTATTTAAAATTTTATTAAAAAAATTGGCCAGGCACAGTGACTCACACCTGTAATCCTAGCACTCTGGAAGGCCAAGGCAGGAGGATCATTTTAGGTCAGGAGTTTGAGACCAGCTTGAGAAGGAGAGAGATATTGTCACTAAAATTAGAAATATTAGCTGGGTGTGGCGGCACACACCTGCAGTCCCAGCTACTCAGGAGGGTGAGGCAGAGGGATCACTTGAGCCCTGGAGTCTGAGGTTACAGTGAACTATGCTGACACTATTGTATTCTAGCTGGTGCAAGACAGTGGGACTCCACTTCAAAAAAAAATTAATATTTTATTTTCTAATTATCTTCTATTTGTCTACCACTTATCATAAGTCTATTTTATAATTATTTTTAGAACTTACCCAGTTTACTTTGTAAATACTATATAATATAAAGATTGAGAAAAAAATTACTTTTTACATCTATATAACCGCTACTGTCAAAATACCTCTAGTTGGATTTGGCAAAAATTTAAAAGTATATTAGATAAACTTATCCAACTACCTGTGACATTTATGTAAAGATTTAATCTTGATAGCTTCTCTCTTTCTCAGTAATGTAGATATTCATAATTATAGGGGCAATAAAACAATTTCAAATATTGAAATAACACATAAGAAGATACCAGTGGTTGTGTATATTATATGCAGATATGTATGTAGATATGCCTATATATGTTTGTGCTTCAAAAAGTGTATATATAATCATATTTATTTTATATGTAATATATACGTACATACATACATATAGGTACATGGGCCAAGAACAGGATATTTTCAAAAATTATTCTCAATTTTCATTGAGCATATACAACATTAGAACAGGTGGCATTATCTTTTCAAAAAATCATTCAATTTCTTCCCTTTAAACTTTCATGAAACTAAACTATTCAAATTTATTTGGAAGCTAAATCCTTAATATTTATCTAGGGAATTGGTTAAGTGTGTTTCTTTGGATAAGCACCACCAGCAACACAATTCATAACTATTGGGGTGAATAGCACCCCTATACTTAGAGGGTATTATGAGGGGAATAGTACAGTTGATTCTGATGCTCTCTAAAGTTTGAAAAAACTTGATCTAGGAGAAATTAAGACAAGCATCAGTTATCATCAGTCATCCATGATATCATGACAATTATCCTTGAATTCTCTATTTCCTTTCTGCCCCAAGTGACACCTTTTCTACAGAACAGATATCGTAAATGCTCAAGTCCCTTTTACCTCCCTCTTATGGCATGCTATATCCCTTCTCGAGTAGCCTTGTAGAAAGCTCTTCTTTGAACCTCTGATCTATACCCAAATTTCCAGACCATTTAACAATGTTCCATGAAGACAGAATTTGGCATGATGCATGTGTGAGAGGCTCTGAGTGATCCAGTCTATTATTCTCTCTCTCTTTTTTTTTTTCTCCTTTTTTTCTTTCAGAAATTATCACTTACCCCTTCTCCATTTTCAGATGACATGACTAGATTTTCCTCTCAGCCAACATTGCTGATCAGTCTGTGTTCAGTGTGTATTTCACAGCCATGGATACCTGGTGAATTCTTATTCATCTTTAAAGCTTCACAACCTCT
Organism: Loris lydekkerianus; assembly: GCA_963574355.1. NCBI lineage: Eukaryota > Metazoa > Chordata > Mammalia > Primates > Lorisidae > Loris > Loris lydekkerianus. The sequence goes on along the minus strand of CAUYPK010020879.1, from coordinate 57,409 downwards.
GGGTGTAACCTTTCCTGTCCAGCATAATTGATAACACAAACAATGTAATACTTGTAACTATTGTGTCTCTTAATTGGTGGGTTTCACTGTATTTAATTGCTTCATGAATAGGCATATTCCACCAAAGTTTAAGCTTTGTAAGGATATACCTTACTTAATTTTCTTGAAAGATTCAGTGGAGAGGAGTGGTGATTTGCATACTATGCACAGCTCGGCAGCTGCTTATGACACATGCAAACTTGTTCAATTTCTTTAAATACTGTGGGCTTTTCTTCTGTAAAACTTTATAGGATTGTTGTGGGAATTGAGTTAATTTACAGAATTAGGAGTAGGAATAGTATGTAGCACACTGTAAAGATACTATCTATTGGTATTGTTTGGATTCCTCTAGGCTATGATAGTAGGACATAATAGGAACTAAAGCAGTGAACTAAAGATTCTACAAATCTCTTTGACACTACATAAACTGTTCAGCATTAAATAGGTTCTAGAAACCAATATTACCTCATTTTCTTTCATTTCTGAAATAATGTTATTTCTCTTAGTCCTCAATTTTCTTTAAATTATGATCATTAGAGAAAAGAAAGGTTTATTTTGTAAGAGATGATCACTGGAGCAAATTTCACCACAAAATCTTTCTTAGTTATAAAACTCCTGTGTTCACTTTTATATTTCAGTCTCTAAAATTTGTTGAAGAAATAACTTGGTACCCTAATTCATACTATCAGATTATTTTGAAATCTACATACAAGCTTCATATACATCTCTAAATAGTATCCAGTAAAAATTATTATTGTAGGAGTTCAGAAAGCACAAAATAAAGCTAACAATTCAGAGACATGTTAAATCTTCATCTTTCTGTTTTATGACAAGGTACATGAAAATAATATACTATTTTTTTCAGTATTTCCAAAAGTTCATTGGTTCATATAGATATTAAAATTATATGAGATTTGTTTTTATTATGAGCTAACATTTAAAAATATTCTTTCAAAGCAAGCTGATTCAGATGTACATTTGAATTTAAGCTAAATCAATTTCTAGTTGTCAGAGAATGAGTCAAGAATCTTAAACCAGTGTATGGTGTCCCATGATGGCATTAAGGTACACAGCTTTGATTTAATAATAAATAAATTTAAAAAAAAGAATCTTTAGTCATCTATTGACAACTCAGTACCTTGATCATAAATCAACTTGTGATGAGGGCATACACATCCACATGAAGGGAAAGCTAATAATAATCCTACACCTGATTTTCCTATTGGGTTTGTGAAAGATCAGCACTTTCAACTGCTGAGAGAAGTAGTTCAGTGTTGACTGATGTATCCCAAGATTTGGTTATTATTTTGATGCTTGAAGGCATGACAATCAGGTAAAATCATCTTAAAATTCAGTGAAGTGTAATCTGCCTAATATTAAGTCATATGATCGTAAATCCTTCCTTGGTACGGTCCATAGTCAAAGACAGAGGAGAGGAATGGAATGACAAGAGCACTGATGTGACCTTGGCCAAGTCACTAAGCCTCCTTGAATCTCAACTACTGCCCTTCATTAGGGAATTGCCATATTATATGATTTCTACAGTTGCTGCTGACTCTAAAATTGATTTCTCTTTCAAATATATATTCTACTGCTCCAAATAAGATAAAGTTTGCTACCTGTAATGAAAATTGAAGCAGCTCTATCAGTAAATATTTCACAAAATTCTACAGATACTATTTTTTGTGGCTTATAATTGCATTGTTAATGTGCTGTTTTTCCAGCAGTGTAAAAGAATAGGCAAATGTACTCAAAACTACATCACTAATTCTGCTTAAGAAAATGACTGTCAAGCATATCCATCCAACATTGAGGGTGTAGATTACATGTGACTCCAGGGAATTTCTGAATAACACAGCCAGAGGTCCTCAAACTTTTTAAGCAGGGGGCCAGTTCACTGTCCCTCAGACCATTGGAGGGGCGGACTATAGTTTAAAAAACAAACAAACAAACAAAAACCAACTATGTGATGGGTTGGGCCACATCTATGGTGCATATTTTTATCTATAATAAAAAAAAAACAAAAAACAACTATGAACAAATTTCAATGCACACTGCACATACATATCTTATTTTGAAGTAAAAATACAAAACAGGAACAAATACAATCACACCACCGCATGTGGCCCATGGGCCACAGTTTGAGGACCCCTGGATATCTTCCCTATGTGTATTTAATGTAATTAAATTGATTAATTAATCCATTTTTTGAGACAGAGTCTCACTCAGTTGCCCTGGGTAAGAGTGTGGTGCAATCTCAAAATCTTGGGCTCAAGCAATTCTCACAGCAACCTCAAACTCTTGGGCTGAAGCAATCGTCTTGTCTCAGCCTCTGGAGTAGCTGGGACTACAGTCACTTACCACACTACCTGGCGATTTTTTGTTTGTTTGCTTTTCCTATTTTTAATAGAGCCAGGCTTTTGCTCTTGCTCAGGCTGGTCTCCAGCTTCTGTGCTCATGTGATCCTCCCACCTCAGCCTCCTCACAGTGAGCCCTAGCACCCAGCTCACCCCTAAGTTTTAAATCGTACTGAGGACTTGTGTAAACCTATGGAGTTTGTGGCTGTTAGTTCTCTTAGGATGGCATGAAATAAATATCCAAGTGTAGACAGGGAGTTAAAATTTTTATAAGTCATTACGTGGCCTCTCTTTTTTCTTCCTGCACTGCTGGAGTTTCCCTGAGTGCTAGATTCATGGTCTTGTCACCTCTATATTGAGAAGAGAAATCAATGTTTACCTTCTTCTGGTTTAGTGTATTCTTAAACTCAGGTTCAAAAGAGCTTTGCCTGATACTGTCATATGCAAGAGAGATTTGATTACTTTTACTGTTAGAGTACCTTATGCCTTCTTTATTCTTTTGCTTTGCCTTTCTTAGTCTATTAATTTACATTTTTACTGTGTTCTCCAGAGATCATTACTCAATTGTCCAAATTTAGTTTCTCTGTGTTATGCCTTTATTATAAAAATGGTAAGGAGGAGGAGGTGGAGGGGAAGGGAAGAGGGAGGGAAAGAGGTGGAAAAAGAAGAAGAAAAGATTTTCAAAAATATTTCAGTGTTTGTTCTTGAGTTTTTAGCAAAATAATAAAATTTCAACTTTGTGCCAATTCACCAAGATATATAATCAAATGAAAAGAGGACCTGTTCTAAGTTCCTATAACCTACTATCAGAAATGTTAATTGCTTTTTTCTAACTTTTATCTTTTCTTCAGTTGCAAAATCCTTCACAGTCAACAACAATGAATTTCTGAGTAAAGCTACAGTCAATATTACCCATGCAAGTATGTTTCAAATCTCTGTATTTTAAATCCTACTAAGCTATGTACATCAAAGTAAAGTAAACAAAGTATAGTACATTTCATATTTCAAAATTTGAATCCAGTCTCCTCAAATCTCAAATATAAATTAAATAAACATTATTTTGATGCAGAAGAGACAATCCACATAGAAACATATGGCACTTAAAATGAAAAAAAAAAAAAAAATAGCGCTTTCTTTTTTTTTAAAGCACTGACAAGATAACATTTCATTTTTTTTTAATTAACTGTTGCTAGAATAAATTCCACTTTTGGTGATTTCTACCATTTATGTATATTTCCCATTCTTTCATAGAACATTTGTTTCAAGGAAGACTTAAAAAACAAAACAAAACTGTAAGACTTTGCCATATTTTTCTAATTTGACCAGACATCTTCCTCGAAAGGTCAATGTAATAGGTGAAAGTGACATAGTTAAAATAGACTCTAGACAGAAAAATTTCAAATGACCAAGAGTCACATATCACATGTGTCAAAATTTGATTTTCCTAGCTGTACTATTCAGCATATGAAGCAGAATTTGGACTGTGATTCATAATGGCAGAGTCCCAAGTGGTTACTGCTGACACCCAGTTGTCAAAATTTTCTTTCTGTATTTTATACTCCATTCACAAAGTGAAATTGAAAAATCCGGTAGATAAGACATTCAGAATCTAGACTTCCCAAATAGTAATAATTCTAATGTTAAAGGCAAATTACACTATATGTGAAGTAGAAAAGCAATGACTGTGTTAGAAAGTATATTTGATATTTCCATTCGTCTCTATGATTGACTCATTTTAAACAGTTCTTTTTTTTACTAAATGGAATGTATTTTCAGGATTCTGGCCTTATATCCCTAGATAACAATCAGTATAATTTTCACTATAAAACCGTCTTCAGCTAGTTTTCTTTTCAGTTGACCTCCATTTCATAGGCTGGCTGTATTTTCTAGATACATTTGACTAAACATCTCTGCTAACACAAAAGATAACGTATTTAATAAGGACCTATGCAGTATAGATTATGTATGAGCATATGTATAAGGGAACTTTATTCACTTTATTTGAATGAAAGAGAGAGTGAAATTTTTAACACACATCATTTAAAATAATAGAGTAGGAATTGTCAAGTGTTTTCAACACATAAAAAAAATAGTGTTAACTTTGTTATCCTTCTTTATGGGAAAACAGTTATTATTCATTTATTCAGGCAATTTTAATTAATGAGAAATTGATGCAGGAATTTTACATGCTGAGAATAAAAGAGAGCCCTTTATGAAATGGGAACGTACTGCACAAAGCTTTCAGCTTCCTGGATAAGATAAAGATCAGATGATTGTATTAACATATAATTACAAACTGTGGGGGTACAGCTAAGATCATGTGTAAGGAAGAAGATGAACCTAACAGGTGTTATTTGTGGTCGGGCGGGGGAGGGAGAGGGGTCTGTTAGGAGGTAAGAGAGGCAGGAAGGTGGCTTATGAAATCATCAGAAGGTGTCTGTGAAAAATTAAAATTTGAGGAAATTCTAAACATGTAAAAAATTTAAGATAAATAAACTGAGTAACCAAGAACCCTATTTTGACTGCCTCAGTTCAAAATACTCTGTCAAGGTTGCATGCAAACTTTCATCTGTGCAGATTGATGGAATAGCAATCAAGTGACGTCAAGGGCAATGTGCTGAGCTTTTAACTGGGAAGAGGTGTTTGCTGACACCTTGTGCAATCTTGTCAGTTTTCTGCTCACAAATCCAAATCCAAGATGTGTAGACTGGGATTAAGAATACTTGTCAATGACTTTAGCAAAAGGGTTTAGGCTAGAACGAAAGAACTCCAAAACTTAGAATAAGAAAGGATATCTGCACTGCTCTTTCACATGCTTTACCATATTATACAAACATATTCTCATGGATAGATAGATAGATAGAAATATCTCATTTGCTCAAATAGAATTACTCTAAGGTGCTTCAACATAGTAATTATCATATTTCCTTTTTAAAAGTGAAGGAAAATGTTTTCAAATATTAACCGGCTTGTATCAGATCCTACAACAATAAGTGGTAGAGCTAGAATTTAAATGCGAGTGTTCCAATTCTGAACAATATTGTTTACCTATTTTACTACTCTGCCTATTATTTTTGACATTCTGCTAAAGCACTAAAGGAGACAACCTGGAAAACATAAACAGCATCATAAAATACAATTGTGCGTTGCCATAGACTCCACTTAGAAATTTGAATATTGGACCCAAGATCTAAAATTCTATCCTGATGCCTTTTTTTTTTTTTTTTTTTAGTGTGAGAGATACTATGAGGAATGGCTTACACCACAAGGAAGATGCAGTCTTTCACGTGATCCAGTGTTTCAGTGACGTCAGACTCCTGGTTTGTTTCTTTGATTCTCACTGGGCTCTGCCCCTGTGGTCTAGAGAGGATGCAGCTTGCTCTAGACCCTGGGCCTTCACAAGGCTGGCAAGGAGGGGTAAAGTGCTAGGCCTCTTCATATGTCCCTTCATGAGGGGCCACATCACCAGAATTCTCCTCAGTCTCCCTGACGTTACTTATTCTTACTTAAAACAATCATGCTCAAAATGACTGTACAGGTCATGACTGGTTCCCAGATGAATCAAGACATTGGTCAGAGAGATTCAAGTAAGGGCCATTTCCCAGGAACACAGGAAAGGTGGCAAACCAAGACAATGTCATGCCGCTGGGAGATGCGGTGGTACTGGGTGGGCAATCGACTGGCTCTCTATCTACCAAAAGCATGCTTTTATTTAAGTACATTTTCACTGCTTAAGGCAATAATAAATACTCAAGGAAAACAGTAACTAAGGAAACAATTTCTAATTTTGATGCCCCTTCCTTTATTCACAAACATCACTCTTTTCAGATTTTTTTTTTTGTACATCCCCTTAGAGACCCTGTCAGTCCTCGTTTTTTTTTTTTTTCATTTGAATTTCTTTAACAGAATGAATCATGGCTCATAATTCCTTTGCTCTACATAATCGGGATATCAATACTGTGCCAGTGAAACCTGTGTAGCTCTAACTTCCCTGAACCCTTCCTCAGTAATGATACATAGACTATGAAAGTTTACTTGGTAGCTTGGCACTATTGATCAAAACTAAGCAATTTTAATGCTGGTCATTGTAACCAAAAGACTGTATTTCTAGGTAATAATACAAAAAAATACATAGGCATTTAAATTTGTTGATTGTCTTCTAATTAAAAGAATATTAAAACCATTATGTTATCTACAAAAATTTCTGAATATAATTATACCTAAATTCAAATACTAGATTATAATTCAGTTTATAAGTCCAGAGGAAATAGTGACAACTTCTTCTGTCTTCCTTGCTAAAGTGAACAGATAATAGTTCTAGAAAACATCAGTGTCAAATGAAATGATTTCAGTGAAAAATGATTTGCTATTCGTATCCCCCCAAAATTTTAGTTTATAAATTTCAGTATTCTTTTTATGACATTAACTTAGAAAAAAACCAACATTTCATTAAATTTTCCCCTACATACTCAATTGGAGAACTTAACCCATGCCACATTCTAATATGTAAAATTTGATATATATAGTATGACACTTCTCTATTAGGTTTTTTCTAAAATTTGGAGGACCATTGAAAAATAGAGTAGAAGTACCCCTCCAAAACTTATATAAGTTAATTGTAAAGTCTCTTGTATGAAGTTGTCATTGGGGGAAAAGGAAGAATAGAAATAGAAAATAAAATACATGAAGGGATGAGTCACTCTTGGCCATTCCCCCCCGCCAATCCCAAATATATTACTTTTATATAGCTCAGGTGATTTGATCATTCCTTGAAAGATTCATTTTGCATTTGGAATGAATCACTTATTTAAATCACTTATTTTTTAAACTTTATCTATCAATAGATTTAGAATTTCCAGTTTCTGATAGAGTTAGATTGGAAGGCAGAGAAGGAGCTGGCCATCTCTGCCACCTCTATAGCAACTGCTGGAGTGCAATTATTAATCTCTTAAGCAAGAGTTTCTCAACCTAGGCACTGTCCTCTTGGACCAGAGCTTCTTTTGTTATGGGGATTTCCATGCTCCCTGCAAGATATTTAGCAGTACCCCAGGACTCTTCCACGTGATGCCAGAAGTGCCACCCTTGCCCTAGTTGTGACAGACAGAAATATCTTCAGACACAACCAGATGTCCCTGTGAGGCAAAATCAAAATTGCCTCCTCCCTCACCTCATCATCCTGTTAAGAACCACTGCCCTAATTTGAAACAGCAAAATTTTCTTTGATTCTATATGTTATGGCATTATTATGAGATTTTCTCTGAAATTTGTATCTGTATTTTAGTTAACCTCCAGGCAGATGCACTGTCAGTTGTTAGGGTTAGTTAATTTTTTTAAAGTACAAAGTTGTTTTCAGCCATTACATGCCATGTTTTATGGAAAATCTTTCGACAAAAATATAACAAGTGCTTTGACTACCTATTTCTTTTACAAACGAAACTACCACAAGATAATTAATCTATCCTTGTTCATGTTGAAAATGGAAAAGTTTAGGAAACAAAAATAATTAATTCAATCTGTAGACATGAGCAATTATTGAAGGAAGGTTGTTAAATATAAAACTTAAATCTATTCTGTGGTGCTTTCACTAAAGAAATCCAACAGTTTTGCAGAAAAGAAGAAAATATTAATCTAGTATTTTCTAAATTTACACTATGTATGTCTCCTTAGATACATCTAACAAAAGGAAATATACACTACATATAACCATAGGAAAATAATTCACATATTTGACTTTTTTCTTTTTTACTTTTTTTAGCTTGGGGTTCTTGAGGTCTTATAAATATCATGACCTATTGGGGAGATTTTCTTTCCAAATTATACTGACAAACTTGGAGACATTGGCCAGCTGTTTTAAGCTATTTTATGCACAGATACAAGGAAGCCACAGCTGCAAGGTCAACAGACGAAAGCAGGGAAGAGGAAGCCAAAGTGTCCGGGGGGAAGGGAGGATTCTTGGAGGCAACAATTAGGTGAAGAAGAAACTGAAAATCACTGACTAAAAAACAGACAAAAAAAAGAAAAAAAAAAAAAAAAAAAACTGTAAGAGATTCCTAAACAAAGAGAGGTAAGAAACTGGGCCAGAAATGAGGACTATCAAGAGGTCAGTTATGCAGAGGAATGAGGAACGGTTCTCAGATTGAACGTGTAGTGTGTATGACCATCATCTGAGGGTGTAGGAGACCCAGAGTCAGATTCAGAGTGTCTGGGGCAGAGTCTGGGGCAGAGCGTGAGAGTTCTCATTTCCAATAACCTCCCAGATGTTAATGTTACTAACTGATCCCTGTGCCACAGATGATTTAGTAAAGTGCTAAACACCCCACTCTCTAACCCCCCCAATATGTCTGGAATTAGAAGCACTGACTCTATTTCATCATAAAAACTAGGAGATTTATGATGGAAGAACGCATTTATCTACTTTTTTCAACATATAGAAACATGTTATCTTTATACCTTCTTTAGAGAAAAACATAAAATAGACAACGGCATTGATAAAAAAGTTAATTTTCTGCTGCTTTAAATAAATATACAGAGGGTGCAAAAAACTATACACATTTTAATAAAGGAAATAAATGTATGAAATTTGTAAGACTTAAGTAAAATTTGATTTCTGAAATTACAAGAGGTACTCAGCATGACTAGTTTTCATCTTTTGTTACTGGTATATATTGAGTATTGTAATTTTAATAGCTTTTTTCCTTTCTTGAAATGTGTATACTTTTTTGGCACCTTCTGTATATTTGTTTAAAACAACAGAAAACTGTCTTGTTTATCAATGCAACAGTCTATCCTATGCACACATAACCATTAGTAGAACGTCACTATGATTTGCTTTTATTATATCCTTAAACAGTAGGTTTCTTTGGTATATTATGTGATGATATCATGTAAAACTAAAATTGATAAAACCAAGATTAAAGTTAGGCTTGACTTTGGATGATAGTTTTAAATGAGTTTTCCAGTTCGATCTTGAGTTTCAATTCACTCTTTATGACAAAGAAGGCTGTGCTTTTATCCTAATCAGTTGATTCCTTTTACACCTATGGGAAAACCAAATCCTGGTTTGCTTCATACTCTGCCTTCCAAAGCAACTAAGGAAGGCCTGATTATAGGTTTTGGCGTTTTGTCAATGTCAAGGTGTGCCAGGAAGAGAAGCAGATACAGAGATGACAGACAGATGAAGTATCCATGATGGAAAACATCCCTTGTTGAAGAAGCTAGTAGTGCAATACAAATTAGTTTGTTTAGGGGAAAAATTTTAAAGACAAAACACCAATACTAAATGGAGGTAATTTTAATATCTGGAAAAGAGGACTATCATAGAAGGAAAGGAATACAAAAATTTGTACCCATGACAAATATTTCAAAATGGCACCTGGCAGGTTTTTTGAGCTATACTTGGAAACAGAGTTATGTTTAGGCGTTTATTATACAATTGCACAGGAACAAGAGTTTTACAAATGAGGATCCTCTACTTTATAGGAAAAAAAGGAAAATTTTCTTACACAAAAGCTTCATTATAAATTTTCAGAGCAACAAAATGCCACACACCTTAGTAATATGTGTCTGACTCAATGAAGTACCAAAGCTATGCAAGAAGTTAAAAAAAATTAAAGGCAGCACCAGGTTCTTTTCTAAATAAAAAGTCCAGTTGTAAATGGATCTAGACAAACAGCAGACATTTAAAATAAAGAAATTAAGACAACAAAGGTTTACCCTGTTGACAGATAAATTCTAAGCTACTTGGAACACTCACCGAGGTTAATTTCAAAGCTACACCTTCAGAGACTACCATTTGCAAATACACATTTTCTACACTATATGAAATTTAGAATATCTTAATCAATTCACTATTCTGATTACATCACAAAAACTGTTAGATGCCTACACTAAATCATTGACAAGATGCCAATAGAATTTAACTATTTCATTCGAACAATTGATAAATCCAGAAGAGAAAAACATCTTCAAAATGTGTAATAGTTCCACTGAACACAAATACTAGGTTATGCTAGTCCATGCATTGAATAGACTTAAAAAACATAACTGGCAACCAGAAGTATAGGAGTTCCCTCTAGAGAACACATCAACAATTCAGTCTATTTCACAAGGTAGGCAACGGGGAGAATCCTGGTTCCTTTCAGTAGTTGATTGAACTTACCCCATGTGATGGATAAGAGATCCAGCCCAGCTCCCCTTGAATTGTTTTTGAATCCAGTAGATTCACTAAAACAAGAACAATATCAACATAGTTAATAATGATGAATTATTGATATGTTCTTCTGAGAAGTTAATGTTGTCTGCAATTGATATGGCTCAACAAACATGATTCTTTAGTTTTCATTTTAACTATATGATGAATATAAGTAGAAGGGAATTAAAAACAAACATGGGAAAACTTAAGAGATTAAAAATTTCTATGGCTTTTTAAACTGTATGTGATTGCAAAGATAGATTAATATTCATATAGTGATAATTTCTGACAATAATTATAGTATTAAAAGGGAAACAAAAAATGCAAACTAGGTAACAACATTAATGCTCACAGATATCAAAATGACAAAAAGACCATTAAATCTGATAAATGTACATGTGATTCCACCAGGAATTAATTTATTAATATGTTTCTATAATGAATCGATACGTCTGTGCATGTCTGATGTGGCATCTTCATATTTCCTTAGCTAATTACAAACATATTATTCTTCTTTGTGTACCTTTATTTTTGAAACAGAGTCTCACTGTCACCCTTGGTAGAAAGGGCCGTGGCCTCACAGCTCACAGCAACCTCCAACTCTTAGACTTAACCGATTCTCTTGCCTCAGCCTCCCAAGTAGCTGTGACTACAAGGCGCCCACCACAACCCCCGGCTATTTTTTTGTTGGAGTTCTCATTGTTGTTTGGCAGGTCTAGGTTGGATTTGAACCCACATTTGAACCCACAACCTCCACTGTATGTGGTTGGTGCTCTAGCCGCTGAGCTACAAGAACTGAGCCAGCTTTGTGTATTTTTAATAATGTATAAATTATCGACTCATGTATAACAAAATGCATAATACCAATTTGAGGAGACACCAAAGCAAAAATATGTTTTATAGTATATTAACTTTATAAATCTTTACTTAAGAGAAGATATTGTTACCCAAAAGCTTTAGATATTTTACTCAGAACTTTGTCCTAGCTATTGACTTCTAATCTATATTTATAGATGAAAAGTAAAATAAAACATGCATGTGGTTATATTTTAATATATTATTAATAGATAAATGCAAATTATTATCAACACAAAATATTAATTTGCAACGGATTAGACATTAAAATATAAAAAGGCACTTCAAACATAATTAATAATTAATCACAAAGGACTCACTTTGGTTGTCAATCTAATCTTTTAAATATGGTTTTATCCCATTCTTGTATATTAGAAAACAATTCCACTATTGACTAATGGAAGATATAAAAAAAGGTAACATAAACAAAACATGCATTATTAACATGAGCCAGAGAAGGTAAATCAATAAATCTAGTAAGAGAATAACTTCCAAGAGAATAACTTCCATGTACAAATTAAAACATAATATAAACACATACACTTTTTAATATATTCTTGTGTTGTAAATGAAGTGTTTCCATATACATGAGAAGCAACCTCCCTTTCTTTGTTATACTCAACTAAAGATTTTAAAAAGGAAAAATTAATCCCACAAAATGTTTAAAAAATAAATAATATGTTTGATAAATATTAGAGTATCAACTTGTTAAGCACTACAAAAATTTTAAGGAAATGTATTTGGTTATCTGGTTAGATAATATATACATTAGTGGGTACAAGAAAGGTATTTTTTGATCATTACAACTTAAAAGAGATACAATTCTCAAAGATAGATCGTTTTACTTTTGTTAGGGATCTAATTTCAGTATTCAGTAACCAGAGAAAATGTGTTTGAGGCAAGAAGACACGCTTATTACATGGTTTCTACTTTGTAAATAACTTGTTAAAATATAAGCTAGTTAACTAAAGAACTAAATACCCTCAAGTTTTCTCTGATGATGATGATTGAAAAAGGACTGGACTAACTGCATCAGCATTTGGTTTCTACTCAAGGAGAACAGCAAAACCAAAAAAATTATACAATAAAGACAGTTGAAATAATTGTAGTAGATGAAATAAATGTATTGCATTTACTCAGAAATTGTATTTTTAATATATTATCACTTAATTTAGCATAAAGGAGAAAAACAGGATTAGCAGCATTACTTCTGATTCTGATTCTGATTCTGTTATCTATCAAACATAATTAAACCTGCCCTGGATTTTTCCAAATGTTGTGTGATTAACAAATAATATAAATGTATTAAAACCATCATGAACAGTTCTACAAACTGAGTGTTCTTATATTATGCTAGTAATACATCATCTAACAACCGTTCCCCATTGGCTTCTGAACTGTATTTATAATCACCCTGGGTATGTGACCTAGTAGAGAAGAATAGTTGACATCTAGACACTTTTTTAAAGCATTTATTTTGAGTTAATGAGGTGCCTTTTGTTTGTAGCCAAATAAGAATTAACACAATCTAAGAACTCTGAATACTTTAAAAGGAATGGTTGCTAAATTCAGTCTTCCCAGAACACAAATTGAAGTCTCCCTTTATCTATTTTAGGAAAGTCTTGGTGTAATATAATTGAGATAAGAAATAAAAGTCAACAGAATTTGGTAGTAAATCTGTGAGTGATTTCTCTGGATATGCTGACTAAATCTAAGGTTGCATACATTCTAAACCCCACACTGATACAGACTACATCCTTGCTTACTTTCGCTTTTCCCTTTCAAAATACGGTAGACCAGTTCATTTTCTCTCTAGTGGTGAGGACTCAAATGCAAGACAGGCCCAAGAAGCATCGTGTACAAACATTATATAATTGCAACCTGAGTTTTAATGACAACTTGCAATATGAAGGTTGTATTTAAATGGCTGAAAAACTTGAGTTCACAATTATACATTTTGACTAAAAGAAAAAATTTTCTTAAGTGTGAGTGGTAATATATGACTGCCATAATTCTGTAGTGGCTGCCTCATGCCAGTTTTTTACCAAAGAGATAAACTGTCCCTTACTAGATTTCAAAAACTGATGATGTCATTTGCAAATACACATTTCATTAATTTCAAAATATTTTCAATTCCAAGAGTTATAAGGCACCCATTATCTTTTTAAATGAAAGCGATTTAAATCTGAAATGTTTTTATATGTCATGATGCTATTTAAATTGATGTGTACATGGGTGACTTTGGTGGACAAAATTATATGTGGAAATCACTAGTCTAAGTCTAGATGGATATGGTTATAAGTTTCTTTCACGTGGTTTACCCTCTCAAGTCTTAGCACTTTTAAAGAGAAATGTAGGTATAGGAGAATGGGCTGATGCTCATAACAGAAAGGCCATGCTTACTGAGACTCTAGGGTTGGCTTTGAGATAGCCCAAAGATCACAGGAATTTAGAGTGTCTCTGAAAGCTAAACTGAATCCAAGTACGTATTGACATCTCTGGGAGAGAAGAAGTAGAGTTTCTGATGGGAATTAGAAGACATAGAAAAGAGTGAAAAAATAAATAAATAAATAAAAATCATTTATACTAGACTTAATTGCAGCTCAGTTTACAATCCCCATAATGTGGAAACAGCCTAAATGCCCACCAACCCAGAAATGGATTAACAAGCTGTGGTACATGTACACCATGGAATACTATTCAGCCATTAAAAAGATGGACACTTTACTTCTTTTGTATTAACCTGGATGTAGGTGAAATGTATTTTTCTTAGTAAAGCATCACAAGAATGGAGAATCAAGAATCCAATATACTCAATAGTAACATGAAGCCACTAGATAATCTAATACAAGGGGCAAGGGAATGAGGGAGAGGGGAGGGGAGAAGAGGATAGGGTCACCGTTTATGGCACACCTCTTGGGGGTGGAATACAATTACAAGAGGGATGTTACCTAACAAAAAAAAAAAAACAAAAAGGGAAAGAAAAAAAAGAGCAAAGTACAGGGTAAATTGGCTTAAATTGGTAACAAGTATTTCTAAAAGGGAGGCAACCTGGTTGTCATTCCTGCCACTGACTCTACTGTCACATTTTCCACCCCACTTGATTGTGGAACCAAGATTCCCAGGAGTCGTGTAATCTCTTCCTTTTCCAGTGTTCATCATAATGAAAAGATTCAGTCAAAAGCCCACTTCTAAAAATTACTTATATCCATTGCCCATATGATAAAGAATTGCCTTGTCTATATTAAGCATTTGCATTATTGTCTCTTCTTATTAATGAAGATGTACTAACTTTTTTTTACAAAAGACTTAGTTATTTAAATAAGAGCTTAAAACAAATGTTCCCACTTGGTGAAGACAGATTAAAAACTTAAGTTATAAATTTCTGGAGTGTTCACTGTTAGATAATTATTAACACATCAAGTTGTTCCAAGGACATTTCTAACTTCTGATTCATAGTGGCTATCTGCTCGTTTAGACTGAGTTAAAACATTAATAATATCCATATCCGGAAAGATTTTATGTATTGTATATATACAGAAAGTGCTATAGAAGTTTTAAAATCAAATGCCACTTTTTACTGAAGCAGAAGATCTTTTCAATTATCTAATAATACATCAATAATATATTAATAGAACATCAATATATTCTGTGGTAATGCTATAGTTGCATTTAATGAAAATACTGAGTTATAAATAGTTATCAAATATCATTTCAAGATGTAGAGTAAGCTTTAATGTCTGAATGATTTCAACCTCTTAGAATAATGAACATATTTTCTGATAAAATTTTTAGTTATAAAAGGCTTTTATAGTCAAGCAAAAATAACCATAAAGTCATGATAATAGAAAACGAACTCATCTTTTTATTAAATCTTGCTTTTATTAAACAATAATGACATTTCCTTTTCTGTATGCATCATCACAATAATTGTCCTAGCCACTCTTCATATATATTTATATATGGAATTTTCATCACCTTGTTTTAATCAAAAGAATAGCTTTGTTCTGGGTTACAGAGAGCAGAAGTGTCCTTTAATCTGCTTCTTAAATACTAATTAAACTTCTGAAAGGAAGAAAGAAGAAAGTGATACAGAGAGGAATAAATTTTGTTTTCAGTGTTAAAATATTTTGTGTCATTTCATGGTCAAACACAATATGAAATTAAGAAATCAAGATTTATTTTTTGACAGGCATCCACCTAAGCTCAGCTTTTCAGTTTTACTGTACATACTGGGGTAAGAACATGAGAAGTCTAGAGTTTAGTTTTACCACTGTATTAATGTATTTCTACATAACTTTTACCCACTGTGATTACATGTTCTTAATATAAACACTCTTGTAGGTTTTACATTTGTATTACTATTATTCTATTTCCACCTGCATATAATTAAAATATTTTAACACATCTAATTATAATTCATAGACTAAAAATACTAAATATATTATTTAAATTGTAAAGTCAACAATTATCTATCAATTGTATGCAGATAAAATGCCAGACAAACTATGTTAAATTGATCATGGAAATACTATTTTATGATAATTTTTAATCAAATGGCCAGCTAAAATAATTAGGTAAGAGTTTTAAAAAAATTCCATAGTGTTGAATGTTTTTGTCAAAAACATTCTTTAATGTCTTTAATGACTTTTTTAAAATCATTAAAATGTCTTTAATGACTTTTTAAAAAACATTCTTTAATGTCTTTAATGACTTTTTTATATGCTGTAAGAAGATTACTGGTCAAGGTGGTATACTCATTAGTTATTTCAATATTCTAGCCCTTTTCTTTGTATCTTTGGAGCATGTTGACAATGAAAAGTGTCAAAGTGTTAGTGCTAGAGATAGTCAGAAAACATTTAATTTATTGATGATGAGAAAGTCGAGTTCAGACAAACTTCAGAGTGGTTTTTCTTGATAGTGTAGTCATAATATGAATAGTACCTACAGAACCATTGATAGATGGTTCATTTTGGATATTCAGTCACATGTGTTTCTAATAAAATCACATGTACACATGTGTGTATGCATGCACACAGAATTTACATTAGATATGTTCTTATTACAAGTCACCATTGCTGAATATGAGGTTATTTTAGATGTTCTCTTAAAATATGTGTTTATTGTATATTCATTAAAATCATTTTAAGTTGTATATGGTAAAAGAAAATTTGTGTTATAATTATCCCTACCACGTGTCTTTACTTTTAGGCATAGGGTGGTAAATCAACTACAAAAGTAAAACAAAATGTCCTTAGTCAATTTCAAAGGATCATCTTTGGAAGTGGAAATTTAAAGGCATATCATTAATTTTATTTCTTTTTAGGTTTTTTTCTTTAATTCTGTTTCGATTTTTTACATTAAAAATGAAAATAATTTTGAAAATCACTTTCAGAGGTAAGAAAAATTTCCTTTATACAATGTACAAATGTTTAAGATATACCTCAAACTATAGGAAAACCACATTGTAAGCATAGATTGACTATTACAGTCGGATACAGTACATATAATTACACTTGGAAATATTTTTTCCAGAAAACACGTGTGATGAAAGTATTATAATTTAGATTAGAAATGTTGAGGACACTATAATAAAATCTCTGACTTCATCTCTTTGAATCATCTAATGTAAATGAGCACTAAATTATCTATAGTAAACTAGATCATATATTAAAGCAAGAAAAAATATTTTTCATTTTCCCTCATTAAAAATATTTCTAGCATTTGAAAATAATTAGATTTGGTGGAGCTTACATACTTAATAAAATAATAACAACCCAATTTAATTTCTATTTATATATTCTATGATGATGCCAGTTTTTTCCTTATGTCAAGTTGCAAAGTCTTCCATAACTAACTTTGTCTTAGTCAAAGACAGAAATCACAATTTGTATATAATTCTAGTTTTTATGCCATCCTTGAATATTATAGATAATTAGGAAATAAAAAAGATTAGACAGTGACAACATGTATCAATGGTGTTTTCATTGTCAAAAAAGTACAAAAAACTGACTTTTATGCATTATGAGTTAAAAGATGTGTATTTATTCCTAAAATTTTGCTTACAGCGTGGGAATTGCTGTTGTGTAAGGGAACAATACTACTGGTGACATACACATGCACAGTGCTACAAATAGACTTTTTTCTTGGAATGGCGTTTTGCTTACCCATAGGATTAGTTAGATAATCAAGATGGAAGACATTGCAAATTAGTTTACCAGCCTAACTTCCACTCAGTGTGAAGACTGCTATCATATGCAGTGAAAGAATATAGGCCCTGAATCCTATATACTATCATTAATAGGATTTGAAAATCAGGAAATAAATACATGTTAATTACTAAAAAAAATGCTCTCCGTCTGCCTTAGTTAGTTTGATATATAAAGGAAAGGTCAAAATTTCACATTGATTAGATATCAACCAACTTTATGACAGGCCCAAAATAAAATTTTCAAGGTTTATTATTATTTTTTTTTTTATCAAGCAGGAGGATTTTATAGTTTTCTGGACTTCTAGATTTTATTCAACTATTTTTCTTCATTATTATTTGAGAAAAGAATATAAATTAATCTCATAATGAATATATAGAAAATTCAAAATGAAACCATTCTGAAATTGACTAAAGGATCTTTCAGTATTAAAATTAATGCACATTCTCCCCTTTCTCCTGTCCTTTTGAGACCCTGCTGTGTAATCAATGAAGATTTTTGTCTTAAAGACAACTCAGTTTAGAACCTTTAAAATCAAGTTTACATTTGCCTTGATTTGAGAGAGTTCCACAAACCAAAATATGGATTAAAAGAATTAAAGAACAGGGAAAAAATTATTGACACTAATTCTCCAGAAACAAGGGGGAAAATAGTTTGTTGCTAAGCCTTCACTTTCGCTCATGAAAAATGTGCCAATAGCTTGAGAGATTGGATAACTCTTTGGGAACATAACAGATAACACATTCAGTTTTTTTTTTTCTTTCTTTTTCTTTTTTTTCTTTCTTTTTTTTTTTTTATTTGCATTTACAGTGAAGAAAGCAAGATACTGAAAGCAGCTTTCTGCTTTGGAAGCCTGATGTCATCAATATGCTATTTTTGCTCTTTGCCAGGTTAACAGAATTTATTGCAGCAATTAATGCAAAACATATGTGCCGAAATACCCACATGAAAAATATAATTGCCCCCAACTTAATTTGCTACTTTTCAAAAGCCTGTTTTAGCTACCTTTTCTCAATGCCTCTAGATAAATAGAATGCAAGTGTTTTTATGAAAAAGGAAATAAATCACTATAATTTATCTTCTCATCTTACATAATTAAAAAATTATCTTAAAGGGGGAGAAATTTCCACATGAACTAAAATCTGCTTTTTGAATCACGTTCTATTTTTCCCCATTATTGACCAATATGAGTTAATCCACACTTCATTTTTCTTACATAAACCCTTTTTAAAAATCACATTCTCATTATATTGACAGTTTCCTCACAATCTCTCTGTGTGGAATTCCTGACAAAATTTTCTTTCCAGGTTGAGAACAGGAGTGCTTGAGTGTTAGGAAAGGAAGACAGAGCTAAGAATGTGTGAGGCAAAGGCCTCAGAGACATTTTATTCTGTACTTTTATCCACATCAAATCTCCTTTAACTATTTTCTTAGTGGGTCCCCCACCCATGCAGATCATCCACTTATGAAAGTAATCACTTTAGACTTTCAAAGTACTCTGACCTATTTGGCTTCCTTCAATTTTTCACTCCAAAATTCTGAACATTTGTAAGTTAGTCTTGAAAGTCACAAGTTAAATTAGTACAGTCATCAGGATTAAGTTTGAGAAGCTAATGCTTTTCCTGAATGCCAGAATACCTCCCAAATTCCAGGTATTTGAGCGCAGGAGGAAGCACAGGGGGTTAAAACAAAAAGACAAAGACAAGAGCAGGTCCTGGCTTAGCTGGTAACTTTTTTCTGATCCCTTTCCTCAGTTTCCTCAGTCACAAAAATGGGAGATGTAATTCTACCAACTTTAGGACAGCTTTAATGATTAATTCAGGCCCAGTAAACAGTGAATGATAATATAAGAGACAATCTTTGTAATCAGAACACTGTACAATGACTATGTCGAGTTAGGCATGGTACTGAGCATATGTTTAGTGTGGGGATTTACTGGATTCAACAATTACATGTTTTATTAAAAAAAAAAAAAAAAAAAGTTCCTATACAGCCACAGACACATCCGCTTCATCCAACTATTAATCTACGTGGACAACATCACTCTCTCCAAAACTCTCTCTGGCCCACTTCACCCTTCCTGCCAAAATCGGAAGAGGAAACATCCTGCTTTAATAAAATGATGCCAGACCTGGGGGAAGTTCAGGACTGTCCCCTCAGCAATCACTAGGGCTGTAACAGGTGGTATTATTAAGTAGCTTTGAGGACAAATATATTCCTCATTTTAGCCCAGCTACTGCAGGAGAGGGGAATGTTCCAAAAAGGGACAAACAGTGAAGGTATGTGTAGGGTTAGGCAGCGGCCAACTGGACACAGGGGTGTCCGAGCCACCCCAGTCCCTCTCAACCCAGAGAGCCGAGAAGAGACGTGTTCTCAGCTCTGCCAGGAAACCTGCAGAACCTACATCCCCAGGCTCTGTCTGTCACCTGCGGGGCCTATGAATATTGATAGTAAGGAGACCACCCCACACTGAACAGGCTGGCGATAGCCGTGGGAGCGTCGGTGGGGCGATCATAGATTCCGGGCCAGACTCGACTCACCGCGCGTCAGAGGCGCGCTAGCTATTTGGAGCGGGCTGATCCCCGGGTAAGGCGGCTCCAGGTGGCTGGGAGGGGACTCCGCGCTTTCTCCGCGCCAGCAGCTCCGCAGCAGCAGGCAGAGGGCGCGCGTTCGCCTCTCGCCCGCCCAGCCTCCTCCAGATGCCAGTGTCCGCGGAATGTTGCGCCTTCCCCCTCGGCTCGCTGCAGCCAGTGCGGTGGGCAGAGAGCGCCCAGTGCAGTCCACCGGGCGGCAGGAACCTCGAGCAGCGCAGCACGGACCCGCAGGCGCCCTCGCGCCCACCCTGTCCGCGAGGCCTGGGAACGCTGGCCGCTCTCCGGGGACCGGCGTTGGCAGTCTGGCGCGCAGAGACTCGCACACAAAGAACCGCTGCCTTCCGGGGGGCGGAGGCCTGGGTTAGGAGGACCCGGACTTGGTTTTTATGATCTGATCTTTCATTTGATGCGTGAGAAAATCAAGAAACTCGGGTTTTCCCTCTGCACCGCTGAGTCTGGTCCTAGCAGAGATTAGTTTGTGGTTAAGGCTTCGGGGTGGTGGGTGTGGTGGCAGCAAGGAGCACTTGCTCATCTCTGTTGCCACGTTGTACCCTACCCGGAAAACTCTACTTCGTGCTGGAATTTCTTAGGGCATACTTTTTAATTTCCTATAAATTTAATTATCAAATGTGGAAGGTATATATAACTCTCAAAAATAAAGAAAAAAAAAAGGAAAATGAAACGCAGTCATTCCCTCCTGTGGTTGCCCAGTCTATGGTGAGATTATTCACAACCGTTTGTTTGTACAGTTTGTACACTTCCCCACTTGTGTTTTTCCCCTCCTTCTTCCTCTATTATTCTCACTTCACCATGTTGGTTTGGATTAGATGGATTTTCACCCTTTGCTTTGACTAGAACAGCAGGACACGGTTTAGAAAATAAAGGGGTGGGGGTTGGGGTGTCCACACCAAGGGCGTCCAGTCTAATAACACCCCTCCAAGTTTGAAGCTTTCTTTGCTGAACTGGTTTTGATTCCCTCCACTTTCCATCTGCATTCACCCAGTCAAAGGGGGACGCATTCCTTGGATTATACCCTGAAAACTTTTCCGGACAGAATATTTCCTTCTGGGGAAAAATCAAAAGTGTATAAACTTGAGAGAAAAAGGCAACCTCCTCCCCTTTTATTGCAAACCTGTGTGCAGGTTTTTGGGGATTTAATAAAAATTGATTACCAGATGTTTATGTGATAAATGTCTTTCTTTTAAGCAAAAGATTGATACATTAACATTGGCTTTAGAACCTTTGCATTTCTCTACCTCTCCATCTTTTCATCAACTTTCTATTTTCTTCTCACTTGAGGAAACTTTTTTTTCTTTGTAATTGACTACTCTTTTTATTTCAAAGGGAGCTGGTAGAAGGTAAACTAAAACTTGCTGACTTTTGGACTTTTTCTGGAGCACCTCCTGCCAGGTTCCAAGAACTACCTGATACAGGCAGCTGGCAACAGACTTAGAGCGTGAGACCGAGGAGTGCACATGTCTGGATACCCAGAACACAGGGAGGAATGTCGTCCTAGATTGATTGATTTGTTGCTTGAAAGGATTTGCATTTTATAAATGTCATAACATTACTTTTCGCTTCTAAGGTCATTTCAGAAAAATTAGCTAAGGTTTGCACATTTTTGTGAAGTAAATATCTAATTCTGGTTTTCTGTTTACCTGGATGAATAATATATGTTTCCCACCACTGGTCAATCCTTTATTTGAAAAATCTGTGGAAAGCTACTTCTGCACTTGGTAAAAGCCCTTTATTGACCCTCCCTGGTGATAAAATCCAGATCTCTGGAAACAGAACCCAAATGGGACACATGCATCTGTTCTTCTAAATCTTCTCACAACTAGGAATTAAAGGAACAGGCTTTATTAAAGATTTTAAAGAAAAAATGTTCGTGCTAAAAAATATACAATGTTGAAGATCTTAACAGAAAGTGACTTGTAAAACTTAGTGGTATTCCGAGAAATATGTTTCTTCCTTCATCTAGTATTTGTGACACACAAAATCATTGGAAAATGACTCATATCAAGGGTACCCCACACCACACCACACCATGTTTCTTAGCAAATGCGTATAAGAACTATTGCGTTTCCACGATTTGTAGAAAGTTTTATTAATGTTTTCTTGAATATTTTATGACTTGAAAAATGTAACTCTCAAGAACACTTCTTTCTGTTTCCATTTGAACTAAAGTTAGTAAATCAAAGATACACTTCAAATTTAGTCGACCTTTGAAAATCCTTCTGATTATTTGATATTTAGACATTGTTTCTGTTGTACTTAAGAAAAATTCTAAATTTTCTGAAGTAGCCATTAAAGAGCACACTGAAAACTGAATATTAAAATGTGGGTAACACATAAACATGGTAAAAATATTTTACTAAGTCATATTTTTAAAAATTGTGTTAAGAACAAGGTGAAATTGCCTGATTATCTATATGAGCAAGGAGAAAGCTATAATTAAGTTCAAGTTATAAAACTTTACATAAAACTTTCTAAACTCACTTAACAATGTTAAAAAATCTTTAAGTTCTGATTGTGTAATATTTTCTTTTAAATGTTTATATTAGTTTTAAATGTTGTTTGTTGCAACACCTGATTTGTAGTATTTCATGGAAAAGACAAATTTATATAAAATACAACCATGATTTAACATGTAGAAACGGTGTTTTACTATCTGTAGTCTCCCTTGTATAGTTCCAGTCACTTCTGAGTTATAATTATAATCAACTTTTTACCTTAAAGTAGGTAGAAAAATTTTATCAGTCACAGAACCAATAGTAAAAAAGTATAAAATTTAAAATGTTGATAGTTACAGTAAAGCTGTTCAGTATTTTTAAATCTATTATTGCTAGAACACTTAATCTCTAAAAAGGTTTGTAATAGCTCATTTGTGACAAGCACTGAAAATGGTGTGATGCGTGAAACATAAAAATAAGGAAAATGGGCTACCAAAGTGAATATTTTCCTCCTTGAATTATCCTTATCAATGTTAGTCTTTACAAAGAAATAGATTCAGAATGAATTAATTTCATGACAGATTTTGAGAAGTTACAAGAAGTTTCTTTCCAATCAAAATATTATCATAGCAATTCAGATTGTCAGTAAAAGCTTAAACAAATTTGTTGATAATCCTGTTAATGATCTAGGTCAAGTGTTAACTGTTGTGGGTTATAAAATAGTGAAATTAAGGTTTCTCCTACCTTCAGGCAAATAGCACAGCTATAAATGTTGAGGGGGGTGCAGGGGGAAGCTATTAGGAGAGCTATTAAATTACAAAAATGTATAATGCATTCAATTATTTAGTCTAGCATGAAGAAATGCTATTAAAAGCAAATGTAAACCCTCCTCCTCAAAAAAAAAAAAAAAAAAAAGAGAAACCTATAAAGATGATATGATGGCTTAGCTCTCTATTAATGTTTCAATCACAATACTTTCTTATTTGAGGATGAGTGTTTAGATATGAAATGGGATGCCAATTCCTAGGAATTTTTAAAAAGGGAAAAATCTATTATTTATTTATTATCTTAACACGTGTCTAATACTCAATGGGAACCATAAAACATTGATCTGAAAGTTTTACTTTTAAGCTATAAGCAATCACACAATCTCATTGTCTTCTCTAGCATGTAGAAGATTTATATTCAAGGAAATGTATGTCATGGAAACAGTGTCCCAGCTACTTAAAAAAAAGTCTTCCAAAATAAGTGGTCTATAAATATGTAGATTTAATTTATTCGGTTCTATTTTGAAAACTCTGATTTTCAATTCAAAGAACTCTATGGGTAAATGTTCATCCAATATGAATGCTTTTGGATAGAAAAATGATTTAGTGTAATATATACTGATGAATAAGCAGTGCATTTTGCCTCAGACTTAAATACTGCTTCAAATGTATTAATTCTTGGAGAGAGTACTTTAACCACTTCTAAAGAGGTTGAGCTAATAACAGTGACTTCATTTTATATCAAGTTTTAATCTCTTTCCAAATTTACTTCCATTTATCATTTACAATCTATCTGGGATGCAAACAGGGAGAAAATACATTAACTTTTAAAATCGTACATAGTGTAGCAATCATAGTTTTCCATGAAAAGTAATTGATTTCCCATTGTAAGTCTTTTCTCACATTATGTAAACAGAGAGACCTGATATGATTTTGATGAAGTTTTTAAAAAGTTCTTTTTAAGTATATAGGCCAATGCTTCAGTCAAATGATCATTGGAATTAGGAATATCTGTTACAACTGAGATCAGTTATAGAAAGTTATTTGTAACTGGATTAATCAAAAGGGAATTCAGATCATACTTTTCCTAAGTTATTCTTTTTATCATGGACCCAGGGCAGTTCAGTATTGATATATAATTGTCAAATAGCAAACTTTTAAAAAATCACACAACTTCAACTTTCCTAGCAATTAACTCAATGTCCTGGTTTTGTACCCTTTTAGTTCTATCATGACTAACTTCATAATAGATTGAAGAAAAAAATTCTAGTAAATATTTTTTATTGAATTTTAATAAATTTTCTATAGTGTTGAAATGTAAGTTTGGGCATAGTATTTGAAATGCACTTCAATACTTCATATATGCTTTTCAAAAATTGTATTAAAAACTACATTAATATGACTCATTTTGTTACTAGTTTCTCCATATATTAATTTTCAGAAGCATTGCTTTCTATTCAAATTACAGATTTTAGAAAAATAGCATAAAAATCTTAGTACATACTTGTAATTTTCACTTTTCATGTTATTCAGCTCAACTCCTAAGAGCCAAGCCTTTGGATTAATATTTAAAATTGCACTTAAATATTACCTAAGATAAGTCATTCATCTTAAATTTGTTTTAAAGCTTCCCTTCATAACCATAGAAGGGAAAGGAGACACTACCCATAGGAAATGATCTGGAAAGAATAATCTCATGAACTGAAGGATGGATAAACTTTTATACAAGCACATTAAATATAATTATTTCAGTTTTCTAAATATATTTACCTTCATATATATGTGTGTGTATATATAGTGTCTACCAAGGATGCAATGTGTGGCTTAAAAGCAATTTGCATATAATTAGTCCCATTTCTTTAAATTAGTTTGCATAGATTTTTATATAGGTGTGAATAAGTTTAAAGTAAAGGGTCATTTTTGTTCTCTTGCAGTTTACTTAAAGATTATATTTTTCACAAAAATAATGACTCAGCTGTATTCCTCTACGTTATTAATTCAGTAATATCCATTATCAAAGTAGTTAATAAACATTCCACCTGGAAAAATACAATTTATCATAGCAATATGAGAATTGTAATACTGTTTCCTAGTTATTGCTGATATTTTAGTATCTACACAAAACAAAAAAAATCCGCTAATTTTTACTGTTTGATGTGTGACTCATTTGCGAATGATTACTGTTGCCTTTCATTCATGAAAAATGATTGACTCTTACTTTCAAATAAACATTTTAACTTGGTTTGTAAAAAAAATCATTTGTGGATAAGATGATTCTTTTCATCCTTAAGTTGTAGAATTTTCTATTTTCCAATTAAGGAAAGACACAGGGAAATTTAATGAAATTTGCCACATTGATAAAGGTAGTCACTAAGTCAAGAACTGAATTAAACTGCTCTATTAGCAATGAAAGTAGGTCACCAAATATGAAGCAGTTTTTACATTTAATGAAAAAGTTTCTAAATATTTTATTTTTACTTGTCTTTTTTAAATAATGTATACCATGTAATATGCAACAGTATTGTCTTCACAATATATTTCTTAAAGAGTGATATCTACAATGTGGTATTTGCACATAAATTGCTCAGTATTGGTAATTTGCAAAATAAATTGCTAAATGCTACTGTTGTAAGTTAAAAATCATCAAGAAGAAATTAGAATTGTAATTGATTCTTTACAGCAATCATTTAGAGAAGTTTATCACAAGAGTTAGTGACTATATTCAAAAATCACTAGAAATAGATCACCAAGATATACAGTGAAAATATCTACTGAATACATAATCTTACAGGAAAATCAGTGTCCTTAATAACAGGTTTCACTTTAATCCATTGAAAAGGAATGAATGCCCACTGCAAGTAAAATAAATAACCAATCTCAAGGAAATGCCATTTGCAGCATAAGAACATTATTTCTTAATTTACTACTTAGTTCTTTACTATCTCTTCCCAGGAACTACTCACTGTTCATTAAATGCATTCTCCTATTTGTATATAAGCCCCTAAACAAAGAGAATCCAACCTAAGCTTATTGTAATTCCTGCAAATATTACTTATGTTAATGTGGCATATGCTGCTCATTAGAACCTGTACCACAGAGCAAACCATTCCCTGGCGGGATACACAGCGCTTCAATACAGCAGTTGCAACATAAACACACACGCACCTCCGCTCCGTGAAACTCTGATTTCCCTTCAGTCCATTCATAAATGCCACGATCCCAAGTAGGAACAACCTGTCATTACCTTGAAACATACTAAAGCATCTAGAGAGCGGGGTCGAATTTTCTTTGAAACTTCTCAGAGTACCACATGGTCATAATTAGAAAATAAAATACTGCCTTGGCGATTTGGCAATTAACATACGGGGTCGCAAAACTGGAGGATTTTCTTTCTTTCTTTCTTTTTCAAATTGGCAAGCAAGGTAATTGCTTGAATTGGTATCAGATTAAAAACACATTTTGAAGGTTTAGACAATCCAAAATTATCTCCCAAAGTGTTTTAGAAGACAGTTGAAAATAAAAGCACATCTTTCCTTCACTCTCAGAACAAACTGCTTTATTGGGAGGCACCTTAAGGACGTGAAAAGGCTTCGGAGAGAACGTGCTTGGAAGAGCGTTAGCCCCGGGCAGAGCTGTGCGCGCCGCTGTACCTGGCTTACCTTCATTGGAAGGCTGGAGACTCAGTTCCCCGAAGCAGTTGAGAACAGAGCAGCTGAGGAGGAGGAGGATGGAGGGGTGACAATCCATGTTGCTGGTGCAGAGGGCAGTGAGAGGAGCATATCTCCATGAAGCATGCCACTGATGTGCGGGGGAGCGCTCTGATTGCTTGGAGAAGTTACCATGCTCCGCTCGCAGGCTGATGTCAAGTTTGACACTGGAGATAAGGAGGAGTCTGGCTGCCTTTGCGCGAACCTAGCTCGGGGACTTCTCCGGGTCCTAGTGCCGTCGGAAGCGAGCGCCAAAGCAGAGCCGGGCGGCACGCGTGGCTCGCTCCAAAGCTCAGAGCTACTGAGGAAGCAGGTGGGGGTGGAAGTGGGGGCGTCGCCAATAGGGCAGGAAACCCAGAAGTCGTGATGGGGCACTGGTGGCGAGAGAAAAGCACCCCCCTTATAGTCAATGAAAAGCTGCTATTTCGCGTTTGCTGTGCACGCTCTGTTGATTAATTCCGGAAGAAAGTAAAACCTTGAAAGGAGTATCATATGGCAATGTTGTGAAAGGAAACTGAAAGGCCAGAGAAATGTGTGTCGTTCAAGTGATAGCAGCTTTTCATTTAAAAATAAAAAGTCAGTAATCATTGTTTAATTTTTTCCCCCAATTGGGTTATTCTTTTACTATATTCAACATCCTCAATAACACTCTCTTAGTCCTTTGTGGTTCGGAGAGACACTAATACACGCCCCGGATCAGAACGTGTCTGTAGTTCTACACCAAATGGTATCAGGGCTTTTAAATAGATTTGGCGCAGGGATTTCAGCGCACATATGGAGCACTCTGGTTTTCCAAACTGGGAAGGAAGCTTCAGTATCCTATGTGAGTGAACAAGCCCAGCCCCAGCTCCTGCTGGGTCAATGTTTACCTTTGTTCTGGGCTGTAAGAGCAGCACAAAGCAAACCTGAAGTTCATGACAATACATAACCCTCCCTCCCCACCTCCTGTTGGCTTCTCTGGATTCCGCCAGACAGAATAGTACAGAACTCACAGGTTCTCCTTCAATTTTCAGACACTGATAACCTGATACTATTTTGATGCTGTTCTTTTTTTAACATTCCAAATCCAAGCGCTCAATAATCATTTCCTTGGACTTTCTCACTTACATTACACCGTAATTAACAAATGGTCTTTCCTGTTTCCAATATAATGGCCCATCTATTTCAGCCAAATGATTTTGTAATTTCTATTTTAAGGAATAGTCTCACTTATCTTTAAAATATCCCCAGAAAAATGATTGGTCAGATGTTCTCTGACACATCTATATCTTTCTATTCTAAAAAGAAAACAAGATTATAATGTTCCCTGAACAACTTTAGAAAGTAAAGGTACATTGACAGTCTTAAGATGGCCGATCCATTTTAAAGCGCTAGGGGGTGGAATCTAAAAGAGTTTGAAGGGGCCCTGCTAATAAAATATTCTCTTCACAAAGATATAAGAAGACACAAGTTTCACTTGAATTTAAATTAATGGCTCCTGATAATAGTTTGTTGGCTGCGATAGGGACTTGGGCGGTGGACAGAAGAAGCCGGGGGAAGAGAGTGACCCTGTTGACTTTTCTGTGTGTGCCTGGTTACTTTTTATCTCTAACTTCTTCCCACATTATGTCACCAGAAGCTGTAGAACCCTCATGTGCCAAGTCTGTCTGAATTGAAAATAATGTCAGACACTGAATAGAGAACTTAGACAGTGGTGACTCTGTGGCACTTTTTAAAGTTCCAACACAACACTTACATTGGTCAGATACAAATTTTCTGAACTTGAAAGAAACTAACTTCTTATTTAGAATTGATGATTTGAAAGGATTTTGGAAGAAAGGGTCAATGTGCTTTGGCCTTCTCATGCTACTTTTGTTTTCACACCAAAAACCTTAAAAACTGCTTGTCACTGTGAAAAGAGGCATTCATGTTTGGAAGAAGCTACTGTAATGTCAAAATGAGAACACAAAGCAATACCTTGCCTGGGACCACGATGTAAATGATATTAAATCTCTAAACTGTTGACTCTTTAGCACTCAGCAGACTTCCCATAATCTCAGAGACCATCCTGAATAGATGTAAAAAACAGTGATACCACTAAACACAAGAGAGCAATGAATTTGGCCACAGTAGGAACGGGAAGCATAGAGGGGAAGGCAGCAGATGAAGAGAAGCCCACGTCAAGAAAGTGGGGTTTGAGCTGCAGCCTGAAGGATGGGTAGGAGTTCACTAATTAGAGAAGGTTCAGAAGGCACTGCAGGCAGGCAGGCAGATGGAACATAAACAAAACCAGAAGAGTGTCCAACTAAGGAAAAGAAAAGCATCTGGCATATAGAGAGCATAGGGGATTTTAAAGTATTTTGTAGTAGAAAAAGGGCCAGGATACAGGGAGGTGGGAAGTAGGGACAGAATGCGGGGAAATGTTCTTCAAAGGGCAGTTTGAAAACTGTGCAGAGATTTTTGTCGCCTGTTCATGATTTTACAACATATTCTAGACTAAAGAGAGACCTCAAAAGCATTTCAGTAAGCAATGCTGAAATTGATTATATCAGAGTTTGGGGAAAAAGTTTTGCTAATAGCACAAAACAAGGTATCTCCATCTGTGGTAAGTGGACTACCTGCTGTTGAAGTAGCTGGAATGCTTATGCAGAAGTTAGCTCTTCTTCCTGCAACAACCTTAGTGAATCTAAATCTCTGAGGTTGGGACCCACAAACCTGCAACTTAACAAGCTTCTAAGGAGATCCTCACTGTCCCATACTTTTCAGAACACTGTTCAGCATGAAGGAGGGAAAATCAGAGACAGGGCAGTTAGATTTAAGGCTATTTTTAAAGTTAGGCTAATGTGATAAGGAACTGAACTAGGAGCTCACAGGCGGGAAGATAAACAACACCATTCTTAGGTGAAACAAACAATATTTCCCCCTCTTCCTGGAAGAAAGGACAATCCTTTTGAATTTAGAAAGGGGTATTTCAAAGAAAAATGTTCTTAGAGGAGAGATCAGATGTGAAGAACAAGGTTCCAGGAGGAAATAACAAATACTTAATAATAGAGTTAAGGTGGTGAAGGAGTCTGGGAAAGAGTGGAGAAGAGGGCCTGCAAGGAGCAAGGAGATGAAGAGTTTTATGAGCTCTTCCAAGGAGTTTGAACTGGGGGCTGCTGAGGGGCAGGAGAGACATACTTTAAATTACATTTTATAGAGATTATGTTGACATAGTTAATAAAGGGGGAAAAATGGAAGCCAAGACTCTAATATCTCCTCAATTAGGAGGCCTTTGCCAAGGGTGGGAAATACTATGCAGAGGTTACCAGTGGGCCTCTTGAATCAGACCAACGTAGGTCACTAACCTGGCCCTGTGACTCATAATACGATTCAGATGATAACAGATCCTATCTCGCAGGAATGTTGTAAGGATTATATGAGATTTAGAACAGTACAGACAAAGTGCTACCCTAGTGTTTGACACATTAAAAACATTCAATACATTTTTAAAAATCTTGATCCAAGGGAGAGATCGAGAGAGTGTGAGACTGAGCAGTAACAGCAGAAATGCAAACCATACAAGGTTGGGGGCGGGGATTGGCAAAACTTTTTAATAGACTGAAGTAGATGGTAGCCTCCAGGAGGCCTCTTAATTCCTGGCTTGAGTGAAGAGGTGGTCAGGAGTACAAGAATGGTTTGAGAAAAGAGAATGGGCATGAGGTATAAGGGTTTCTATTTTATGTACTTCTAGTTGGAACGACATGAGGAAAAGGCAAGAGTAACTCAACTATTAGTAGTCAGAAACTTTAAGTTACTTCTTTGGGAATCATTTGTGTATAACAATAAGCAAGCGCATAAGCAAAGGTCTGGCTGGAAGACCAGTTGGCCAAGGAAGAAACCCTCGCATACACCAATATTTAAAAGGCAGGCAGAAACAGAAGAGCAAAGAACTATAATAAATCCTCTTATTAGAAGCCAAGCTTGTTAAAAGTTTTCACAAGCAATTCATTGTTCAGAGTGGTGCATGCAAAGCACAAAATCGAATAAGATATAGAGTGAAAAGTCGCAATTGCATTTGACAACTTTCTTGATAAGGCCTTCTCTGAATCTGCTGCCCTCACCTCTGTTCTTCCCACTCCTACTATAGCCAAGTCCATAGGTTGCCTTTATCTGTTGACATTACTCTTTCTCATATTCATTCACAATGGTTCTCTGGTGCTCAGATTATGGAAATACTTATTGTTTGATGTCTCTTGAAATTCTACACTTTAGAGTATTGATGTTATCTTCTGAGGCCAGGAATTGTTTCAGTTTCCTTCAAACATAAATGCCACTTTCTACAGTGTCTGTTTAGATGAGTCTGAAGGAGTAAATGGAAAATAAGGAAGTGCAAACAGTAAGCATGCTACTCTTTCAACAAAGTAGGCTTTGAAGACAAGCCTAAAAAGTAGAAAACAAGATTCTATGAGAATATTACACAGTGCAAGAGGTTTATACATTTCTCTCTCATGTGCTTAGCAGGCTAAGGATGCAATTGACAAGAAATACAATTGACCAGAAGTAGAGGAAAAGTGGGAAAATAATGAGTTGTGTTTAAGACAGGTTAAGATGCAAGTGCAGAAAATAAAACTAGTGGTTCAATATAAAATAAGAAACCCCAAAAAGGAAGGCAGGGCATAAACTTCAAGTCAGGAAATTATTAGGAAATTAGTAGTTGTTTTATCTATGGGAGTAAATGAAATTGTCCAGAAAAGTTATAAACAGGGAGGGAAAAAATGGACCCAGAATATAATTCTGATTTAATAAGGTATCCAAAAGACAGAAAGAAGCTAAATAATTATCTTAGTAAATTGAATAGGAGTAAATATTGTGAAAGAAAAGTAAACAGAAAGCCATGGCAATGGAGTTGAAAGCTTCGGGAATGGTGCAATTAGCACAAATAAGGTAAAGTTTGATCGACTAAAACCTCTGCACAGCCAGGAAACAACCCTTTCCAACCAGTGTTTCAGCCACCTATGTACTGCCCAGCTCTTATTTATTTGGGGGGGGGGTCATTTTCCTACATGCGCTGCCCCTTGAAGACAATGCTCCATCTTCTGTTTACCTAAAAACATGGCCTGTTGAGAAACAGAAGGGGTACAGCCTTCACTGTTTTTGTTGGGTAGAGTCCATACTACTGAAGGAAATGCATCAGACAGGCACCAACTGTAGACAGAGAGAACAAATGCAATGAAAAGACTGTGTCAGACGTCTTCTGACATCAGAGCAAACTGGAAAATCATTATGCCAGGTTAGGTCTCACACAGCTATCAGAAAGGGTTAACAGAGCAACTAGACAACCTACACAATGGGAAAAAATATTCACGTGTTATGTACCTGAGGAAGGGCTAATAACAAGAATACACAAAGAACTTGATTTAGCAAGAAAAAAGCCACCCCATTAATAAATTGGCAAAAGACATGAACAGAAGCTTTTCAAAAGAAGATAGGCTAATGACCAATAAACATATGAAAAAAAATGCTGAGTGTCACTAATCTTCAAGGAAACACAAATCAAAAGCATACTTAGATATGGCCTAACTCCAGGAAAATGGCTTGTATCAAAAAGCCCAAAAGCAATAGATGCTGATATGGATGTGGAGACAAAGGAAAATTTATACACTCTTGGTAAGACTGCACATTTTTTCCATAGTACAACTTCTACAGAAAATAGTTTGGAGATTCCACATGAACTAAAAGTTGACCCACCATTCAATTAAATGATCCCACTACTGAATTTATACCCAGAGAAAAAAAGTCATTTTATAAAAAGAAACATGCATTTGAATGTTTATTGCAGCACAGTTCACAAAGATGTGGAATCAATCCAAGCATCCATCAATTCATGAGTGAATTAATAAAATATGGTATACAAGATCTGACAATTTTGTGAACTCATCCTAGAAAAGTGCTCCATATCTCCTTGCTGAATATCACTATGGCCACCTTCAAAGTACTCCCCTCGGGAAGCTTGACACCAGTGCTTACTCCACCCTTCAAAGCAATTTTGGAACTTCTCCTGGAATAACCATTCGAGCTGTCACCATAAGAGGTCTGACAGTTTCCTCGTTAGTATAGTGGTTAGTAAAGAAAAAAAAAAAGGAGGTATGACAATTAAGTTTGTGAACTTGTCCTCATGTGTTTAATCTGACAGCACTGTACAAACAACTTGGTATGGTTTCACAACCTTGGTACATCAGTGTCTCACTGTATAGTCTCTTGCTGAATGGCATTCATTGTAACTGTCGTATGTTTTGTGTAATGTATGACAATAGCTCCGATGGTTGCTCCAGAAAAAGAGATGCAAAATTGTTCGGAAGGGTGGCCTATAACTTCCCAGGGGAGAGTACTTGGAAGGTTACTATAGTGACATCCAGCAATGAGGTATGCAGCACTTTTTCTAACATGAATTTGCAACTTTAATTGTCAGACCCCGTATGTATACCATGGAATTCTACTCAGCTATTAAAAATGAATTAATTACTCTTGTATCAATCTAGATGGAATTAGAGACCATTCTCTTTAGTGAAGTATCACAGAATCGAAACACAAGCCCCACATGCAATCACTATTAAATTGGAGCTAACCTAACAGCACTCATGTGCATAGTTAGAAGCCAAACCCAGTGAAAATGGCAGGTAGTGGAGGAATTGGGGTGGGCGAAATCATACCTAGTAGTTGCAATGTACACTGGATGATGGGCACACTTACAACTTTGTATCACGCAATACAAAAGTAATCCATGTAACATAAACATGTGTATCCCCATAATATTCTGAATTAAAAAAAAAAAAAAGATCTTTCTAGCTAATGGAAAGACCACAAGATTGAGAATCTCTTCCCAGAAAATTGTGTTTAGAGCTAAATAATTCTTTAGAACCTCTCATGTTACAGATAGATGAGGTGGGGAACATCAGTGACTCCACTGTGTTCACACAAAGGCAAGAATATGGAGAATATCGCATGGATTAGGATAATACCAAGAAAATATTAGGAAAAAATACTGATGGGAAACCTTACAGGAAATCTTCTGTGACCTAAATATTTGAAAGAGATTATCAGAACAAAATAATTTAAGAAAACTTGATGGATAGTGATTTTTCAGGGTAATTACTAAATTTTGGATTTGAAAATAGTCACAGTAGATTGCACAAATTAATTTGGTGAATTTTAACTAATAAATTTATATGTCTTGAATTTAAGCACTCAAGTTTGTGCCATCAATATGAAAACATGTGCTTGAATTAATTGAAAAATGCTAATTATAAATTAGCTTTCATCCAATTGTTACGAAGTTTTCCCAAAAAAGTAAAAAAATAGATCATAAATATAATTTGCTTCTTAGGTTAAACTAATGCTATTTAAAATATGCTCTTACATTCACTTTTATAATTAATTCTGAAACATTTTTTCATTTTTGAAAACAAATTTTACTACTGCTCTTATTTCCTAGTCTCCCATTTCTTCTGCCAAAAAACAGTTAAAACAAGCCAAAAGTTCATCTTAAAATCTAAGGAAAACATCCCAAAGCTTTGATCAAACTCTAAGTAAGAGCATATGGAGCTCAAGGTTGTGGGGGAAGTGAAGAAGGTATTTTTTGCTGGTGAGGCCTTTATTTTAGTCTTCTTAAATCCATTTTTGACAAATAATCATACATATACACGCATGTGTACCTTCATATACATAGGTGTGTTCATGTATGCAGACACATATGAAGTATTGTATCCATACCCTACCCAACAGTGCAACAGTGTTTCCTAGAGAACGCTTGTTAAAATGCAGAACCTGATTTAGGAATCCAGGGCAAGGCCTGAGACTCTGTGACCAGCCAGCTCCTAGTGATGTCTGCTGCAAGTCTGACAACACCCTGCCAGCCAAAGTTCTAAAACATATCAATTTTCCTTGGAAAATTAGTATAATTATGTAGATATATGTTTAAATACAAGCATTAAAATATTAAAAAGTCTTAAGTGTCAAAAATAAGAGAAACATGTTTAATCAATTCAACTTCAAGATCAATCTCTGCTCCAGCAAGCTAATTAGATCATTAGCAATTATGTCTCCAATCCTATGCTTCTTTAAGGTAGGTAATCAAAACTATTCACACCATCTTTCCTGCATTTACTGCACATTTATTGAAATCACTTATACCCATTTTATCGTTCACTGATGTGCATTTTTATTTCATTGCTTCAAGTGTATGAATCATTTGCTCAGTATTTTGAGTTTGTTAATGACAAAACAAAAACTTAACATTGTCTAGAAAAATAAAAAAAACCCCGTTCAGCCCAATAATGCATAAAAACCTTTTTCATTTTTCTTCAGATAAGTGGAACATATGATAATGATAGTTAAATGATAATTTCTTGAGATATATATTAGGAGACTCAATTTCAAGGAGATTTGTATGCTTTAACCAGCGTAAGAAAACCACTGTAAAAATAAACCCATGACTTACTATGAGATGAATTTGTGCTTACAAGTACAAGAAAGCTTATCTAAAGATTTAAAAAGTCCCTTCATTTCTTATCAGTTAATTATAAATACAAAATGGCATTTTCCCTTTCTTGGTGTTTCCCATTGTATGGGTCAGTATAACAAGTAGCAGCAATGTGGCCTATCAATTAAACAGGGTGCTTTTAAGAATCTCGTAACAGAAGCTATATTTATAGCTCAGGTAAGAATGCAGGAGCACCCGAATTATTTTTTTTTCACATAAATCAAAAGATGATAAAGGCTTGTTAAATGCTTTGTCAAAGTGCATTTTGAGAACATGTGACTTTAATTTTGTTTCTAAAGTATCTCATAAGCCTGAACATTAAATAGAGTTATTCAATATGTTGAAATTAACTGATTATTTTTATGTCTAATCATAGTGCTCAATTCAGCTGGAAAATAAACCCTATTAAATCATAGAGGTCTTATATTCAACAGTGTCAAACATTTGTGATTTTTCATGGATGCTCTGGTTTCCACAAGTGTCCAAATAACCTCGCCTGCTTTTCCAATTTGTCTCCTAGACTGTGCTGTGAGTCAGTGATCCCTCTTACGTCACGTCAAAGCTGTGCTTAAATAATGATAAATAATTTAAAATGTGGCAGGTAGTCCACATCTTAATATCAATTATCTTTACCCATGCAATTTTTTCCAAGTTAAAATGGAAGCTACTTTCATTTCAAATTCTAGACTTTTAGATGTGCAAATATATTTTCTTAAAAGTAAAATTGCATGTTTCGTAGAGATGACTACAATGCAAAGTTAACTCATTTTAAAAAATAAATCAGAGTAGGGAAATTATACCCAAAATACTTAAAATAATTACAAATATACTGATTTTATATATATATATATATATACACATAATTTAACAAAAAAATTATTATACCCTCCTTCAATTGTTAATGAAAGAATTGTCAATTGAAATTGAAAGAATCCAAAATGTTTATGTTGTATTCTTACTTACAATGCATTGCCTTTGCAATTTCTATTATTTATTTACTTTAGGAGCTCAAATATTCAATAATTATATTTTTAAATACTTGCACCAAGTTAAAGCCCAAAGTAAAAACTTGGACTTTTATTCAATTAACTGTATAGTGTAAAATCTGGAGTAAATTTACAAGTTCACATACAGGAAGATTGTTGGTTGGTACCATCACGTCTAAACAAACGAATGGGTAACTTTGCATACCCCTACTTGCTCCCATGGATTTCAAGAAACATTTTTTATTGCCAAACCCGGGGCTTAGGAAACTGCCGTAGTCGATGCACTCCACTAGAGGGCTCTAAAGAGGCAGGAGCCACCACAGCTAAACATTCTGGCGTTTAGCTCTATTCATACATAGACACAGATCATGGACAAAGAGGCCTTCACAAAAATAAACACAATTTTCTTTTAAGGCTCATTTAAATTAATTTCGTGATTTGTAATAATTCAGATGCCTATGTACGTCAGGATTTTATCTTTTTTCATAACCTTGTATTTACCATATCTGGACTGTATGATTAGCTCACTGTAGCTCTGAGGAATCAAGAGGAAAAAGTCACATTGTCCCATTTGATTGCTTGTTCATAGAAACCTACCCATTTCCACACTAAGGAGTGATCCTACGGGTGATATGTTTTCTTCATATTATTTACCTTTATATCCAGTGTTTCCTCATCGAATTACCTCATTAAAACATTAACTGAGAATAACGTGAATGTATAATTTATATGTCCGTTACAAATATTTTCTGAAAAATATTTTAGGAAACTATACTGTACAAGGAAAGGAACTATGATAAAATTAATAACTAAATAAGCAGCATCGACAAAATGAGTCCCTTCAATGTATGAAGCAGAGAGAAAAAACGGGCTTGCCGATAACAATTATGGTAAAGGTGGAAAACAACTACAGAAAAACCGAAGTATTTTATCTCAGTGGGCAGAACTGCGAGAAGTATCAAAAGAACAATGTATAGACCGAGTATCCTAATCTTTTTTGCAGCAGCATTCCTGACATGCCCACAAAATGTGTCTTGTTCCCGTCAGTATAAGTGACTTACCCTGCACGATTTTCAAAACAGACGTGCCATACTCTTTGGATAAGTATGGAAATCTTTGTAAGAATGATCTTCTCTGGAGGAGAGTATTTCTAGCTTAGAAAACTGAATCTAATTTCTACCTCTACTATAAAGAAACTTCCAATTATCTATTTGCTTAATCCTTCAGAATAGATTTTTGCACATGTTTCATAGTATCTACCAGTGTCTTTGTTTAACAATATTCTAAGTCAAGAGTGTTTTTAATGGGTTGCTGGCTACTCTTTATTTGTGGAGTAATATGCCCAATATAAGAAATATCATATTGTGTTATTAGAAGCCTAGCCAAGTCCAGAATACTTCAATGTTGGAAAGATACCCCAAGAATGCTGAGTAGACTTATATCCTACCTATAGCCAAAGTCTGATTCTGCCAAAAAATGACTTCATCCAAAACAGATGAAAATAAGTGCCAGGGAGCAGAGATTTTGGTCTGTTTTTCCCATTACTGTAGTCCCAACATCTAGAATAGTGCCAAGTCCATAGTAGGTCTACAATCAATATTTAATGAGTGAATAAAAATATATTTCATATTTATGATAATAAATTCAAAGGTTTTTTTATTAGTATTTTTTTTTTTTTACTTTTTTTGGATTAATTTCATGCCGGACTTCAACACCCTGCTTCTTTAATTTTCTATTTCAGTTTAACATAATTCAGAAACATAGACAATGAGAAGTTAATTACATGGCAATGAGTTACTAAGATTCAGTTTGTTGTATTTGAATAAAAGAATGTATTCTTTTGCATTTTTGCATTATTATTTTGTATTATTTCATTTTTGGTAAAAATAATAATAAACTAGTCACCGTATACTTCCCCCTTAATAACATGGAAAAGTGGCAACTGCAGACATAATCAATTCTTATTGTCTGCAGACATAATCAATCAATTTTTAGATTTCCTATAAAAAGGCTATTTACTGGAGGAAGAATGAACAAAGGAAATGCAGAGATTTTTAGAGCAGAGAAAATGCTCTGTATGGTACAGATGGATATATGTCATTGTTCATTTGTCCAAATGAATTGAATGTACAACACCAAGAATGAGCCCCAATGTAAGCTGTGGATTGTAGATGATAATGATGGGTTGATATGGGTTCAGTAGTTTTTAACAAGTCTATCTCTCTGTTGGGGGCGTGTTGATAATCAAGGAGGCTATGCAGGTATAGGACCAGGAAGCATATGGGAAATTACTGTGCCTTCCTCTTAATTTTGCTGTGAATCTCAAACTACTCTAAAAATAAAATATTTATTTAAAAACCAGTTAATTTCCTCAAAATATAATTTGTCTTTCTAATTAATTGTACCACATGTAAGTAATACTCATTTTAAGGGCATTGATATTCAACAAACTGTTAATGTTTTAACTACAACATATCTCAGTGTGCAATAAAATAGTATAACATTGTGTGTGTTTATAGAGAGAGCCTGGTTGGTAATTGTGTGATTTAAAGACTTTGTTTTTCCTCAGGACAAGCAGATAACAGGAAAAAATAACACCACACAAGTCCCTGTATGTCAGCTGGACCTGCTCACAGTTGGTTCATGTCTATCACACTGATCTTTACTTGTTTAATTTGTTTCCCTCATCAAATCTACAATGATCTGAATACTCTTTTGTAGACAATTGTATTTTGCCAGTCTTAAGACTGTAATGAAAGCTGGGCAGGACTGCTCACACCTGTAATCCCAGCACTCTAGGAGGCCAAGGAGGGTAAATTGCCTGCACTCACAGGTTCAAGACCAGCGTGAGTCAGAGTGTGACCCCTTCTCTAAAAATAGCCAGGTGAAATGGTGGGCGCCTAGAGTCCCAGCTACTTGGGAGGCTGAGGCAAGAGAATCACTTGAGCCCAAGAGTTTGAGGATGTTTTGAGCTGTGACGCCATGGCACTCTACCAAGGGTTACAAAGTGAGACTTTGTCTCAAAAAAATTAGTAAGTAAAAAACAAGACTGAAAGGGAAGAACTTAAAGAAAAAAATAGTACATTATTTTTGCAGTTAAAAGAAGCACCTATCTCCTTCATCTCTATGGATTCAATAATTTAAGAATCAACAGGTCCCACTCTGGCTAAAGACAAGATTTCCAGTAGGATTAAAAACAGAATTCAGCTGTTTAGCAGAGAGTATCTAAATATTAGAGAGGTTTGCCAACCTGAAAAATGAGTTTTTATTGCTTTGGATGTTTCTATGGTTAATGAAACCCTGAAGTCCTGGAATAAAAACAGGAAATGATGCTTCATTGAAACCTACGACACACTGCATAGTTCTTCCAAGAAATCTTATGACTTAGAAATCTTGAAACATGATTCACTAGGTTATATTGAAATAGACAAAAGTATAAAATTAACATGGGAAAAGAAAAAAGGCTGATGTAAATTGTAGGTATAGAAGATTCATAACACCCCCCTGCCTGATTATCCTAACATTGAAAATGAATTCTAACAGTCATTTTTGTTCAATCAAAAACTCTTTAGGAAGTGATAACTTCTTAAAGAAATAGTATAAATGTAATTGTGGCAGCCAGTATGATTCACTCTATCTATACTTGATGAAGACACCATTCTCCATCACCTTACTCGGAATGTGTGAGCATTTAAGAACTATTTAGGAATTCTTGCATGATCTCATATTTGAAACCGTTTAAGAGATTTTTCTAAGAGCAAAATTTTCATTTCTACTTCCTTGCTTACAGCTGGAGAAAACCCAATTTTGTATATTTCTGGGAAAAGGCCAATAATGCTGAAGATGTTTCTCTTACTGCTTGCTAATGAATGACTTCCAGAGAAACTTTGAACAGTATAATTAGCAATGATGGGCAGCAGCTAGAACAGGAAACAAGGGTGAGAGTACATGTTCAAGCTCAAGACATACAGAAGGCGTGCACTTCTTACAGCTAATTAGATAATGAACCTCAATTAGAGATCAATAAATGCATTTTATTTGATATTTGCACGGAGTAATGTTTTCTAATGCTTAGTGATTTTGCATATTTCTTCTGTGCAAATAAAGGTGGCAAACGAAAGTAAAGTGTAAGTAAATATCATTACTAGAGTACAAATTTCACAAGTACAGAATACTCTCTTTGATAATTATCAATTTAGTAACCTGACTTATGCTATCTTTTCCTAAAAATAGTATTGTAATTGAATTATGAAAAACTTTATCTTTCATAGATTTTAAAATTCCAGAAATTTAATATTTAAAAATATTTAAATTTTAAAAATTCAAAATAAAGATGAAAAGAATATGTGAATTTTTAAATGTATTTATTTGAAACTATGATATTAATTGATGCTTCTTATTCAACTTTTAAAAATAGTTACCCTGGACCAAAAATATATAGCATGTCAGGCGGTGCCTATGGCTCAGTGAGCAGGACACTGGCCCCATATACTGAAGGTAGGAGGTTAAAACCCGGCTCTGGCCAAACTGCAACAGAAAATAGCCGAGCGTTGTGGTGGGCACCTGTAGTCCCAGCTACTCAGGAGACTGAGGCAAGAGAATCACCTAAGCCCAAGAGCTGGAGGTTGCTGTGAGCTGTGACACCACAACACTCTACCGATGGTGATATTGAGACTGTCTCAAAAAAAAAAAAAAAAAAAATATATATATATAATATATATATACTATATATATACTATATATAATATATATATAATATATATACTATATATATAATATATATAATATATATATATAATATATATACTATATATAAATATATAATATATACTATATATAATATATATAATATATATACTATATATAAATATATAATATATACTATATATAATATATATATAATATATACTATATATAATATATATATAACATATACTATATATATAATATATACAATATATATAATATATATATCGCATGTAATACTACATGCTAATTTGGAAAGTTGGAAGAGGGCATACCTATCATTTTGAGAGTTGATAAATAATATCAGATACACTCCTCCATAAATAATATCAGATACACTCCTCCAAAGTTATTTCTGTCAGAAAATAAAATACCAAGATTTTTTTTTTTCCCCAATAAAATAACCCTGGGAAAACTGTGTATTTAAATATCCCACTTAATTATTTTTGTAGAAGGACCTCTGAATGGTAATTTTAGTACTTCAGCTAAAGTCATGTTTTCATTTAGAGGAAAAAAATAACCTTCATTGTTAGAATATGTATTATGGAATGAAATATACTGGACCACCTACTGTTTATATATTAAAACCCTGTAAACTCTTACTAAAATTCATCTATTTCATCAATTGCAAAATTTAATTTCAGACACATAAAATCAAAAGTTAACTGTAATATTATAGACTTCATCAGCTATAATTTGCCTATAGAGCTCCACTGTTAACAAAATATTGTATCTAAGATATATTACAAACGCATTAGCATTTTGTTTAGTAGGAGCAAGAAAATTCTCCCCACTGATGGGAAATCATAAGATCGCTCTAACCAGGCTAATTTTGTACAGTGAAGTGATCACCTGGTAAATTTAGAATTTGCCACATTCAGCGCAGGGAATGATGACAATCAGTTTAGTGCAGTGATTATAATGTTGAAACCAAGACTGTTTTGGTTGAAGCAACTGATGACCATACACAAAAGCTCTTTTGACTATTTAAGAGTTAATATCAAGGAAAAATTTTTATTTGTTATGTAGTAACCATTATGCCACTAGAGATAAAAGTTTGAAGAGTATAGAAGCAGAAGTTAAAAAGGAATTTTTCCCTTCTGTTACATTTTATAGACTCAACAGATTTGAAGATATTGTAGTAGTGGTGGGAGTTAGGTCATAAACTTTAGTTATGATTTTATTGTGATAAACTTGTGATAAACTTATTGTTGCAAAATCTGAAGAGGGTACGAAGGTTTAGATTACATGGATTGCTTTAGTAATGCTTTAGCCCCCAACTACAGATGTGCCCATTACACAAATATGTTCATTTTACTCATTAGGTAGATTTTGGCCCTTCCTGGTCTAAAATTAGTAAGGCTGAAGTTATACAATCTAAATAAAAACTTTAAAGAGGTTACATTTCAAACATAACTATAAGGCCTTAGAAATCACATGAAATCATAATTTGATTTATTGCCTGTGATCCAGAAATCAAAATTATGCAACTATTGTTTTTGGACTTCTTAATAAAAGACATTCTAACTGGGGTAAGGTGATTTCTCTTTATGGTTTTAATTTGCATTTCCCTGATGACTAATGATGCTGAGCATTTTTTCATGCTTATTGTCATTTGCTTTTCTTCTTTTGAGAAGCTTCTGTTCATGTCTTTTGCCCACTTTTTAATAGGGTTATATGATGATTTTTTCCCTTGCTTATTTCTTTGTGTTCCTATTACACTGCGGATATTGACCCTTAATTGGAAGTGATGCTTGGGTGGATGCAGAGAGAAAGAAAACCCATATACACAGTTGGTGAGACTGCAAATTGGTATAACCTTTATGGAAAATAGTATGGGGAGGCTACTAAAAGTAGACCTTCCATTCAATGAAGCAATCTCACTATTAAGAAAGGAAGACTTTTAACAAAAATACATGTGGGTCTGAGCTTGGTGGCTCATGCCTGTAATCCTAGCACTCTGGGAGGCCAAGGCAGGTGGATCACATGAGCTCAGGAGTTGGAGACCACCCTGAGCAAAAGCAATATTCCCATCTTTAAAAATAGCCGGACATTGTGGTAAGCACCTGTAGGTCCCAACTACTTGGAATGCCGAGGCAAGAGGATCATTTGAGCCCAAGAGTTTCAAGTTGCTGTGAGCTATGATTCTACAGCACTCCACCCAGGGGGACAAAATGAGACTCTGCCTCAAAAAACTAAACTAAACTAAAATAAAATAAAATAAATAACATAAAAATGTAAAAAAATATTTATGGACTCAAATTTTTTACTGCAGTTCAATTTACAATTGCAAAGATGTGGAATCAATCCAAGTGGAATTAATCATTTATTAATGAGCATATTAATAAAGTGTAGTATGTGCATATGGTAGAGTACTGCTAAGCCCTTAAAAAGATGATTTCATGCCTTTTGCAACAACCTGGATTGAATTGGAGACTACTCTCCTAAGTGAAGTATCTCATGAATGAAGAAACAAACACCACATGTACTCACTATTAAATTGGAATTAACCCATGAGCACACATGTGCACAGGGGGGAGTAAAACCCACTGGGAATCAACCAGATTGGTGCGGAAGGCCAGGAAGGGCCAAAATCTGCCTAATGAGTAAAATGAACATATTTGCATAAGGGGCACACCTGTAGTTGGGGCTCAAGCATTACTAAAACAATCCATGTAATCTAAACCTTTATACCCTCTTCAGATTTTGCAACAACAACAAAAAATTACAAAGAAATGCAAATAATGGATTAAAATTGATATATTCTGAGACTTTTTGAATGAAAGAAAAAACACAAAACATATTTAAAATCAATATAGCAAGATTCCAGAAATGACTAAAACTTATGATTTCATACAACAGCCTAGTTTTTAAAGTATTCATCTGATTTCTGCCCAAGTCAAGTGTGTGATCCTGAACAAAATGTCCCTATGTCTTACTATCTTAATC
Source organism: Loris lydekkerianus (assembly GCA_963574355.1). Classification (NCBI taxonomy): domain Eukaryota; kingdom Metazoa; phylum Chordata; class Mammalia; order Primates; family Lorisidae; genus Loris; species Loris lydekkerianus. Next base: position 13,056 of record CAUYPK010020879.1, on the reverse strand, counting down.
TTCAAAGAAAGTTTTTTTGATCATGATTTATAAAGTGTTTTTAACTATAAAACACTTGCATATAAAGAGAAAATTGAAGAACAGCCTTTTAAGGGTATTATGCAATATTATTTATTTCAAGTGGAAAGTCATGTTATTGGCTTTACTATCTGGAACGAGGAAGCAAGTAATCTCAGTAGTTGCTTACTTGCCGCCTTCTTTAATGTAAATTGCCATTACTGTGCGTCTTGCCTTTTTACTTTTTAAAACGACAATTTCCATCAATACTCTTAGCTCAGCAAGAGATGCTCATGTTAACTGGTTGTTTCCTATCCATCTGACTCCCTGAAGAAGCAATGCAGGCAGCTTATTAGTAGAGCCTGTTTAGAAGAAACACGACATAGCTGAAGAACAGTGAAAACGGACAGAAAAATTCACTGAATCCTTGCCAATCCCACTACTTCTCCCATGTCAATATCTCATAAAAATTCGTTTTAGAACAAAATAAATATTTATTTTATTTATAGAATGTGTAGACTATACCAAAAAAAGTGGAAAAGTATATCCTGGGTAATATTTGATATATTTTGACGGGTATATACACCTGTGAAACCCCCACTGCAATCAAGATGCATAATATTTCCATCATCACAAAAAGTTTTCTCATGCAATCCATCTCCCCTTTGTATTAATAGTTCAGCCCCAGACAACCATTGATCTGAGGTAAATGGAATGTATCAGAAACATTTGTGCTCATCCTTTGGTTTACTTTTGTTTTTTCTTAATATTGTATTTTGAATTTTGTTTTATTTTGATAAAGTTCAGCTTACATATCTTTGTATATATTTTGTTTTGTGTCCCATCTAAGCAATCTTTGTCTATTTTACAATGGCAAAAATTTCTTTCTATGGTTTTTCTTGGAATTTCTGGAATTTTAGTTTTTCAATTAAAGTAGTACTTCATTTGCTTCCAGAGAATTTTTGTGCATGGCATGAGGTAAGGTTAAATGTTCATTACTCCCTCCCTCCCTCTCCCCACACACAATGTGGTTATGTCTCTTTGTTTGTTTGTTTGTTTTGTTAATCAGGAACAGATGAGGTTCAAACCTGTTCTGCAGGGGTGGCCCAACCACTGAGCACAGTGCCCAGCTTATGTCTCTGGTATAGAACTATTGATTGAAAAATCTTTTTTACTTAATGAATTTGTCTTCAAATTTTTATAAAAACCAACTGACAATATATCAGGTGGCCACAAAGTTCATGTGATATTTAAAATTACACATGAACTTTATGGCCACCCTGTATATGTAGGTCCATTTATAGATTTTGCACACTGTTTCCTTGACCTCTGCGTCTATTCTTTTGCTAATACTAGTCATTCTTGGTTACTAAAGATTTAAATAGAGTAAATCTTCCCATCAGGTTGTACTATAATTTTTCTCTTCCTTTTAAACATTGCTTTAGCTATTCTACATTATTTGCACTTTCATTTACAATCTTGAATCAGAATGACAATTTCTGCAATAAATGTCCTTGGGATATTTTGAAGATTTCAACTAGAGTAAAATTACCAGCTTAGTAACATTTAGCCCAATATGTGAATGTGTAATATTACGGATATCATCTGTAATTTCTCTCAGCAAAGTTGTGATTTTCAGTATGTCTTGCGAATCTTTTGTTAAATTTATTTCTGTATTTTATGGTTTTGATGCTGCCATATACAGTATTTTTTTTCCAACTTTTTGATGCTAGTATATGAAAATATCATTCATCAATGATATTGAATTTATGCCATGAAACCTTGATAAATTCACTTACTCGTTCCAGTTGTTTGTGTATTCCTTAGGAATTCCTCTGAAAACAATCCCATCATGTCTGCACTGAAATAGTTTACTTCCTCCATTTGAATTTTTACATATTTCCTTTATTTTTGTCATTGCAGTGACTGAGATTTCCAGTACAATGCTGAAAAGAAGTGAGGATACTCATCCTTGTCTTGTTTCTAGTCTTGTGGGGCAGCATTTAAAACATCCTGAATTCACCAGAATAATGTATATGTATATATGAATTCACCAGAATAACATATATATATATATATGTTGTGTGTGTACACACATATAATATATAATGCATAATATATTGTATTTATAATTAATCTGTATAATAAAATTATATGTTTGATTTATATAATAGTGCCATAATTATTATATGATATAGATATGGACTATTAGAAATTGACTCAAGTGATCATGAAGGCTGGCAAGGCTAAAATCTACAAAGTGGGACACCCAGCTGGAGGCCCTGGAAAGACAATACTGCAGTTCCAGTTGAAAGGTTGGCAGGTGGGAGGACCAGAACTGATTTTATAGTTCAAGTCCAAAGGCAGTCTTCTGTAGAACCAAGGAGACTGATGTTGCAGACAAAACCCAAAGATACTCTCCAGACAATCCTCTCTTTGTTGGGGGGGGCTGGTCTTTCTTGTTTTCTTCATGCCTTTAACTGATTGGATGAGGCCCACTCACCAATGGGGGACAGTTTGTATTCCTCAAAATCCACCAATTTAAGCACTAATCTCCTTTAAAATTATCTTAGAATTACCTTTGCCTTTCAAAACATTCAGGATGACGTTAGACGAAATGTTGGACACCCCATGGCCCAGCCAAGTTGACACATAAAATTAACCATTCTGAACTCCATTCATTATGATGTTAGCTGGAGACTTTGTACATACTTATCATCAGATCAAGAGCATTCCTATCTATTCCTACAAGGGAAAAGTGTTTACTAAAGATGAATGTTAAAAATATCAATTATTTTTCTTATTCTTTTGAAAGAATAATGTGGTTTCTAGCCTTCATTATGATATATTGTACTAGAATGATTGATTTGAATACTAAAACAAATTTCTTTCCAAGGATAAACGCTACAGATTAGGGTCTATTATCTTTTAACTTAGTTTTGTATTTGATTTACTAATATTTTCTTAATAGCTACTATATATTATCATATGAAAAATTAATCTATAATTTTCTCTTTTTTGTAATGTCCTTTTTAGGTTGTGGCATTAGGATTATGCTAGTCCAGTAAAACGAGTTGGAAAGTATTCTCTTCTCCTTTCTTATATTGTTTATGAACAATTCCTTGAATATGTAATAAGCCAACAATGAAATCATAGGGCTCATAATTTATTTTATGGGAAAGCTTTAAAGAATAAATACAATTTCTATAATTTATTCAGGTCTTGTTTAATTCCTTTCAGCCATGTTCCAAAATTTTCACTGGCATGGTCTTCAATATATTTTGTTAATTATTTGATTAATTAAAATTTCATATTTTATATTTTATTTTGTACAATTTTTTGCTTAAATTCCTTTAAGGAATTTGTTTATTTCGGATTAGCTCTTGACTCTCTTGATATATACATTTAAAAACATATGATGTAAATTATTTGATGAATTGTTACCCCTTAAAATTATATAAATTTTTCCTGAAATTTTTTTATGACCTTGTAAGAGTTATCACCATTTTATTAGTGTACTTCTCTGATAAATTCCTAATGGCTTTTATTGAACTTAGAAATCTCCAAAAGTTATTTTTCTGACAACTTTTTCATGAACACTTTACACAATGTAAATAGAAATATCATTATCAGGATTTTATACCCATTTCTAAAATCTTATAATTATTTGAATCATGGAATTACTAAATGTTTAACACCTGAAAGAAGATTTCCAGAGGATTGAATATATATAAACTTGCCCTTCTGTTTTCCTCACTAAAATGTTCTATTCTGTGAAACATATTTTTATGCCTAATTAACATGCTTGGCTTAATAGGCTTAAAAATCTATTTACTCATGTTTGATGAAAAATAAAGGACGGAGGTGGGGTACACAGAGCATTACAATTCTTAACAAAATTAGATTCCAATTAACCTTAATGTAAACAATGAAATAATTGACACATGTAAACAGAAAACATATAAAATTCTTTGCATTTTTCTGCTCCTTGTCTTTGTCAAGGTAAAGTACATAGGAATGATATTAGCTATAATTATTTTTAGACTTTCACTGCATCGTTACTTTGAAGTTAAGTGAGGCAAACCATTCTGTTTCAAATTTCTTAAACTGAAACACTGCATTGCTTTTCATGTGCTCATTTCTGCGAAGATGAGAGCATTTTGAAGAGAATAATTCTGATGTACACACACAGTATTTCACGAAATATCTTCACAAATGTCCTATTCATGCTAAAATTTGCAAAAGCAACTCTTCAGAAGAGACTTCTATCATTTTCAGAGTTACATTAATATTTATGCTACTATGATAATATTTAAATAAATAAAGCAGGACACTCGGCTAGGAGTATCCTTTTTCCTTTTCCTTAGCAAATCAGAACATGGACTGACTTTCCCCCTACCCTCTTTTCTTGATCAAAACATAAATGAAATCACTAATGGCTGCCTCCTGTTTCTTAAAAAAACTTACCAGTAGAGCTTCCATTTGATCCCTAGATACTTTTAGATATCTACCCAGAAGTTAAAAAAAATCATTTTACCATAAGGGCATTTGCATTAAAATGTTTATCAAAGCTCAATTCACAGTTGCCAAGATGTGAAATGCTCTCAAGTGTGCATCAACTCATGAATGGATTAATAAACTGTGATATATCTATACCATGGAATACTATTCCATAAAAAAGATGGAAAATTTACATCTTTTGTATTTACCTGGATGAAGGTGAAGAACTCAATCCTTTGTGAAGTATCACAAGAATAGAAAAACAAGTATACAATGTACTCAATACTAATACAAAACTAGTAAAAGAAGAACTACATGCCCACAAGAGAGAAAAACACAATTAAACTCAAGTGGGGAGGAGGGAGGATGAGGAAGATTGGTAAACTCTCACCTAATGGGCACAACGTCAGGATATATGGCATAACTCCTGGGTGAAGGGCTCAGCTACAACTTGGACTTTACCTAACAAATGTAAGCAATGTAACCTAATCATTCATACCCTCATATTAATTTGAAATAAAATTTAAGTATCAGAGGAGATACCTTGAATCACTACTGAATGTACTACTGTCCTAGGAAAAATGTCTATATCAAAAGTATTGTTTCCTGATAACCTCAAAGAACCCATATCTTAGTATAACAAGATAGAGCTTTCTATTTGCAACTCATCAGGGACATTTGCTGATAATCAAAAGAACAAAGTGAACACTCAACCCCATCTTTGACATATCAAGTTGCTTTGGATCCAAAGTAGATCCATTTGTGCCTAGACTATAGAAACCTCTTTAAGAATTGCATTTGTTCTAGGCACGTCCTCTAATCAGAAGTTTCATGCCAATTTTCTCTTAAAATTTTATTTTGCTATTCTTTTTAAGCATCTTTACTAAAATACATAACTTCCATGTTTTAAAATTAACACATTTGAAGTCTGAAATCCAATGGTTTTTAGCACACTCTTGGAATTGTGCACCCATCACCACAATCTAAATATTAAACATTTTAACCACCTCCCAAAGTAGCCTTCTATTTCTTATCATTCTCACCCCGATTAGCCTCCCTGAACTTTCACAGCATAGCTCAAAGCAACCACCAGACTGTTTTTGGCGTCTACCAATTTCCTTGTATTGGAAATGACATAAAACACAATTATACAGTGGGTATTCTTCTGCGTCTGGCTTCTTTCACTCGGTGTAATACTTTTGACGTTCTTCCATGGTGTAACACACATTATGACTTCATTCCATTTTGTGGACAAATGATATTCTATTATGTGGCTATGCCACATTTTAGTTACACATTTATCTGTTGATAAACACTAAATATTTTCCCAACTATTTTGTTATCATGAGCAATGTTGCTTAAAATATTCACAAACAAGTTTTCGTGTGGATATACATCTTTGTTTCCCTTGGGTACATACCTGGAGGTGAAATTGCAGGAACATAGAGCAACTCAATGGTTAACATTTTGAGGTACTGAACTTTGTTTTACAAAGTGGATGCCCCATTTTAATTCTCACTAGTCATGTACCAGGATTCCAATGTTTTCATATTCTCCATATTCTCGTTCCATATTTTCCATAACAATAAAAAGACATGTTATTGTCTTTTTAATCATAGTCATCATGGCATAGCCCTCTTTATGTACTTCCACTTCCATCATTTATTTGTGAACCATCTCAGGCTTTAATCCTTTTATCGTTTTATCTATTACATTTAGAACTATAATTATATTTTTGTGTGTGTGTGAGTATAAGAAGGATATCAAACTTAATTCTTTTGCATATGGATATTCAATTGTCCTAGTACTAGTGTTGAAAAGACTATTCTTTCTCTATTTTACTGTTTTGGCACTCTTTTCAAAATCATCTTTTTAATTTTAATTTACAGAATTTGAATACATAATAGTTATATGCATCTATTGGGTGCATGTTATATTTAGATACAAACAGTGCTTATGATATCAAATCAGAGGAATTGGGATGAATTTCTACCATCACAAACATTTATCTTTTTTTTTTTTTTTTGTACTGGGAACATTCCAAGTACAGTCTTCTGGTTATTTGAAATATACAATAAATTATTAAGTATAGTTTCCCTATTGTGCTACCAAACATTGGATTTTGTTTCTTCAGTCTATTTTTGAACTCATTAACCAGCCCCTCCTTCTCCCCTCCCTTCCACTACCCTTTTGAGCCTCTGGGAGCCATCATTCTACTTTGTGTCTCCATGAGATCAGTTCTTTCTACATATGATTGAGAGCATGTAATATTTATCTTTCTGCCTTTTCCTTAACATAATGTCCTCTAGTTCCATTTAGAGGACAAATGACTGGATTTTATTATTTTTTATGGCTGAATAATATTCCATTGTGTATACATTTTCTATATCCATTCATCTGTCATGGGCACTTGGTTGATTCCATATCTTGGCTATTGAGCATAGCTTTTTAAAAAAGCATCCGAAAAGAAGCACCCAATACCAACCAGTCAAAGTGTTGGCTACCATGATATCCCCTCTATTACCTTCCTGTCTCCTCACCTTAAAGCCAAAAGTAACATAATCATTTCCAGAAAAGCAGGCCTTATAGATTCTAGAAAACACATTATCTACCATTTGCAAACATCTCCTGTAAATAAAAATTATTTTATTCTAAGGAATAAAACATACAAACAGGGCAGTGCCTGTGGTTCAGTGGGTAGGGTGCTGGCCTCATATACCAAGGGTGGCAGGTTTGAACCCAGCCCTGGCCAAACTGCAACAAAAAAATAGCTGGGTGTTCCGGCGGGTGCCTGTAGTCCCAGCTTTTCAGGAGGCTGAGGCAAGAGAATCACCTAAGCCCAGGAGTCGGAGGTTGCTGTGAGCTGTGATGCCACAGCACTCTACCGAAGGTGATAAAGTGAGACTCTGTCTCTAAAAAAAAAAAAACCACACAAACAAATGGAAAAATAAACACCTCTTATGACTAATTGAAGTCTCTATTAATTGCAAAGCTGAGCATGTTCAGAACATTTGACATTTTGATTTCAATTTAAGCTGAACTTAGTACACATCAATTTTTAAAGATACTAGATTAATTTTTTCTTGAATCACTGTTCAAGTTACTTTTTACTTCCCCTCACCTTTCTTCACTAGCAAGATCTGTAAAAATCACATCAGTTATTAAATGATAAGAGCCAAAAAGCAGAGCTAAGCCAAGAGCTTAGCTCTGCTTTTTCTTATATTAACAGTGTAATACTTTTTTGTCTGTGAAATATTTTGTCTAGTTGCAAGATAATTTCTCCAGAGGAAAATCTGTAGGATTTAATAAACTTTCTATAAGTACCTTCAACTAGAAAATAAAAGACCCAAGATAAAGTGGCATAGTTCTTTATGTTTTTTTTAAGCTTTATTTTCTTTACACTGCAATATTCTAAGAGGAACATTTTAATAATAAAGAAACAAACAAAAAAGAAACTAAATACTGCCTGTATGCTCTCCTATAATTTAACAGCAGAGGTGATAAGAATGGTGCGAAGTCTTTTTTACTTTTCTTGTTATTATATCAGACTCCAAGTCCATTTTGTTTTAAACTGTTTTCAGTCCTAGAAATCTGTTAGTGCAGTCTTAGTTGCCATGTTAGTTGAAATGGCCAAGTCTCTAAAAGCCCGACATTTATCATCTAAAGAATGGTAGAAGATTTACAGTAAAATCAGCATTTAAATTATGAAAGATGTGCAGTATTGATTGTGGTGGGAATGGTAAAAAGTTTGCATTTTAAGCAACTTTGTCTGCTTTGAATATCAGCAGATGCCATCAATGAATTCCAACTAGAAACGTGAGATTTATCCTCTTCTGTGCTTTTCTCTCAACCAACATTATACATTCACTCAGGAGCACTTATGTTCCTGGAACAAGAACAACAAAAATAAAGAGCTCTTGAAATGCAACAGGGAAGGATATTTCTGCCCAGGGAAAAAGAAACGCTTCACATAACTGTATTTCATTTATGAAGTATATTCTGAAAGTCTTATAATGCTGGCTTTACTACTATAAAAGAATATTTTTATGCAAAAAAATTCCACTTAGATTTAAATAAAACAATTTTTAAAGTAACTCTTGATATCCAAATATCAATCTTGATGACATATCATTCATTATTTACAACAAAATTTAAAATAATATGTTTTCTCATGATGATTAAAAATATGATGCAAATACTGACTAAATTTAGTGCTATTTCTAATTTAGTATATCTAATAATATATATGGCACATTAATTTTTTTAACTTAACTAAATTTAACAAATGCACAATACAGATGATCTTAGAACACAAAATTATCAAAATTCACAACTTGGATACTTGGGTAAGACAACGCAGCAACCTAAAATGCAACTTCTTAAACACTATCAATGCCGATATATAAATATGGAATTATGTATTAGTATACCAAATTCTGTCTGATATATTGATTTAAAAAAATTTAGCAGCAGTTACAACAATAATATTTCAAAACTTAAACATAACATTTCAAAGTACTTTAAAATACATGCCTTGAAATAAAGAATTTAAGTAGAAAATTTTTTTGTAATAATATTTATAACTAAAGAGAAAACAAAAAAATCCCCAATAGAACAATGGTTAAGTAAATACTACAGAATAGAATTTTACATAGCTATTAAAATTATATTTTTTAAGAACACCCAATTATTTAATAAAATATGAATGATAGAAAATGTGAAAATGTCAGATCTACAGTTATATACAGTATTATTAGTTGAATTACTTAAAAATTAAAAACATTCATAGAAATAGATTGGACAGGAAGAAAGTATATAGCATTTTCAAGCAATTACATTATGTTCTTTGCTGTTATGGTCTTCCTTGTCTTTCAATGTGCATGCATGACTTTATATATGAAAAAAAAAGTTGTTGTCATTTGTTTTCTAATGCCAGAACAGTTAATAGAAATACCAACATCTAGTAAAGCAGTTGGATTATCAGAAGGAGATATTCTGTCATCTTCTCTTTTAAAACTTTAAAAATGAAATGACAGTTGCCATTATGAATAGGTGATGTTGGCTTGTGTCAAAAATCAAGTAGAAAGTTCAGTTTCAAGAAAGAAAGACATTGTATACTATTTGCAAGTCCACTAGACAATTCTAATGAAGCCTAAAGCCAAGTGATTTTATTTATTATATTAAAGACACACACATATACACATATATTTACATTTATTTGTTCATTTTTACGTGCACATATACACACACATTTACACACATACAGATATATGTTTTAATATATATATTAATTGCAGTGAATAAAGTATCCCAACATCCCATATTAGGCTATGTAAAAAAATAAAATAAAATAGAGTGAATCTGCAGAACTTAGCAGAATAAAATTTTCATTTTAAGTGGTGCAAGTGGCTCTATTGTGAAAGATGATTGCATTGGAAATCATTTGCAGAGCAACTGTGATGAACAGGGAGGAATCTTGCCCCAGGCTGACTTCCGGGAAATATGGAAGCCTTGTCTTTTCACTCTAGGCAACATTTCCAAAATTCCCATCCTCTAGCTTGTCTCAAGCTTCTGCTCTACTTTTCCTTCTCAGAATTGTTGGATACTATTTCACAATCTAAGAACCAACATTTCCAATAACCTTCCTCAGATTTTACTTATATTTTTGTAATGCATCCATTCTTTTACTCTAGTACAACCTTTATGGAAAGAATGAGTCCTCAATGAAGTAAAAATAGGCCTTCCATTTGATCCTACAATCTCATCACTACATATCTAAAAAGAAAAAAAAAAAAAATCCATTTTACTATAAGGACATGTGCACTCAGATGTTTATAGCATGCAGATGTGAAAACAACCTAAATGCCCTTTGACACTTGAATGGATTAATAAATGGATTAATATATATATGTATCGCTGATATAATATATATATTATATAAATAATGGTGATATATATAAAGTATTCCATGATATATATATTATATATAATAAATATATTTATATATATTATATATAAATTATAAATAAATTTTAAATTTATATATTTAAAATTATATATATAAATGTAAATTATATATATATAATACATATATATAAATATATGTATAATATATATAAATACATATATATAAATATATACATATATATAAATATATGTATAATATATATAAATACATATATATAAATATATATATTTACATATATATAAAATCATATATATATGTAAAATTTATATAAAAATTAAATTTATATATAAATTATAAATAAATTATATATAATATATATAAATATATATATCATAGAACACTATTCAAGTATAAAAAAGATAAAGATTTTATATCATTTGTTATAGCCTGGATGAATTTGAAGAACACCTACCAAGAACAGAAAGACAGGCGTCCCATGTACTCAATACTAATTTGAAACTGTAGTTCAACCACATGTTCACATGAGAGAAAAACTCAATTAAATATAAGAAGGATGGAGGGGAGAGGGGTTTGGGGCTTCTTCCCACAGGAGGGTGCGTGGCACACTTCCTGGGTAAAAAACACAGCTACCACTCAGACTTTGCTTTACAAATGCAAGTAATGTGGCCTAATTGTAGTTACCCTCATTTTAATCAAATATTAAAAAGAAATAATTCAGACAGGTAGTCTCCTTTTCCTTTCTGAGACTGAACCCTGACACACTGGTTTGATCTAATTCTCTTCTGTACATGCCCCTTCCAGAATAGCGCTCCACAGCCCACTGATGCACTGCCACCTTTAAAGATGTCATTAGCTTATTGCTCCATCCTAGTTCTTTCTCCCCAGATGTAGTCCTGAGATGACCTGAGACTGAGAAATTCCTTTATTTCACTCATTCTTCTAAGTGTAAACTCATACTATCATACTTTTACTCATGCATTTAACCAAGAATTATTGAACACCTGGTATATGCCAGGCACTATTCTGTCACAGGTGTTTGGAATGTAACATTGGCCCAAACAGAGGAAGCCCTTATCTACTACAGCTTACAACATGAGGAGGTAGGGGAGAGAGACAAATAGAAAAACATGCATTTTAAATATGTTGGATTATAATCATTGGTAAATGGAAAGAGCAAGGTGGAATAGCAAGTGATAAAGGAAAAATGCTATTTTAAATAAGATGGCCATAAAGAGTTCATTCATTAAGAAGACATTTATGAGAAAGAAGTGTAGAGAAATGTAGTAACTGAGGAAATTACAGGCATTGCAAATGCAAAGAAAGGGCAAGACAAGGGAAAGCCTTTGTGTTTTGTTCAAGGAAAATATAGTATATTCAGTCCAGGTGGCTACAGCAAAGTTAGCTATACTTATGGACTTTGGGGCGAGTGGAAGAGCTGAGCTCAGAGACTTACAAACGATGCTGAAGATTGTAGCCCATGATTAGAACTTCATATTTCATTTGCAGTGAGATTGGAAGTGGCTTAGAGTGATGGAGTAATGTAATAATCACTTTCCCTTCTTTCTGCCGAATTTCTTGATTTCATAATCCAATTCATCTTCCTCAATTTACTCTTTTTGTCTTTTCACTGAAAGCTGGCATCTGCCCATACTATTCAGCTAAGACTAAATTAAAAAAAAAAAAAAAAAAAAGTCACCAATAATTTTCTAATTGCTGTGATGCTCCGCTTTTTACCCAGTTTTCGTCTACTTGTGCACACACCATCTTGCTCTCTGTGGCCTGTTGTTCTTTTCATGCTTCTGTTCTCTACAGTCCCTGTGTGCTAGGATCTCTAATTACTACACAGCTTCATGCAAAATTCCTGTGAACACTTCTGACTTGCATTTTGCAAGTCATACCTATTTCTTCATTACAATCACCCTTTATTTTGGGCCTTCAATTAATGTTACTACTTCTTCTACTAAAACTTTTACTGTCATATTCAATTTGTTTCTCCCTTCTTAACAGTTACACACAATTAATCACCATTCCTATGAGTTTTATGGCTCACTGCATTTTTTTTCCTTTTGAGATAGGATCTTGCTACATCCTCCAGATTTGAGTACAATGGTGGGATTCATACCTCAATGCAGCTTCAAACTCCTGGGCTCAAGGAATTCTCCTGCCTCAGACTCCTGAGGACCTGGGGCTACAAGTGTGCACCAGTGCATTTGGCTAATTTTTCTTATTCTTTTTGGAAACAGAGTCTTACTATGTTGTCCAGCCTGATCTTAAATTTCTGGCCTCAGCAGATTCTCCCACTGTGGTTTCCTAAAGTGGTGGGATTACAGGTATGATCCATCACACGTGGCTTCTGCTGTTTTTTTAATTCAGTCTTATCTCTTCTTTCCATTTCTAACATTTTTCCTTGTATTTTGGAGGAAATTTACCTTTGTACTCCTACATCCAAAGCTTCTCTGCACTTTTCTCCAAAAGAAAAAATAATGCCGGAGGGGGTGGAGACAAGATGGCGGACTAAAGCCAGCTTTTCACAGAGGCTCCCGTCCAGAAGGAGAGTTAAAGGATGGAAATTTAGTAAGTAACCTGGAGGATTCGAGCTATACCAGGAGAGAAGGTTGGAGATCGCACAT